>OVAP01000672.1:6274-31491 GCA_900406295.1 Aurinia saxatilis
TCAAGAAACTAAAATACATACAAAATCAGTAAATAAGAAGAAAAAGATCAATAAAAACTCGGTTTTTAAAATGTTGGTTTACTAGCAATTAATCATATGGTATATAGTATTCGTTATACTAAATCAAAGCAAATATATTCTTTACCAAATAAAACGTGTAATATAATTCAAAAATACATGCATTGATTGCATTGATATATTATACTATACCAAATGAAAAAGAAAAATAAAAAAGAAAAGAGAGAGAGCTAGGGTTTAGGAATGACGACCTTGTGTTGTGTAAGTGTGTTAATAAAAGGGCACACCCTCTTCTCCGCCACTCATCATTCCCTCATCATAACACCATCATCACCTTTCACCCACCTCTCTCTCTTTCTCTCTCCCTCTCTAGAACAAAATGTGAGAATATCTGATATTTTAAGCTATTTCAGTTGAGGGGAATGTTGTCTGGATCGAGGATATTATATATATGTCTACACACATGTATATGATGTGTGTTGATACAATCATGATTGTATATGTATAAAAGAGTATCCTCGGACCAGGCTTCATCCCCCCTAACATGTTATTGCCTCTGATCACAAAGAGAGTTTCACATCTTTGTTATTTGCAAATATCACAAAAAAGTTTAGTTTTGTATGGCTTTTGTTAACTGTAATTATGTTTCTGAATCTTTCATGCATGGCTTCTTCACACCTTTTGCGCATCGATCCATTATATGTATACAATTTATTACCCCCTTGTTTTGTATCATGTTTATTTACTTTGAAAGTTGAAACTAACAAGATCTTATAAGAATTCAACTCAAGAATCATGCATTATACAATATACTATCATTTATTTGCCAGGTTACCGAATGATAGTCGCATCGTATGTGGTGAAAAAGAATATGTAAGGCACGAGATCATCAAATCTGTTTTTCTTTCGATTTCAGTTTCTTCTTAAAGTCCATGATTACATTCATCTCTGACTAAGCCATGAGTTTTTATTAACCTAATTAAAAAGGGATAGGAAAATAATTTTGATATAAGAAACAAGATGGAAGGATACAGTAGTAGAGATCTCTAGGTCATGGTTTATTGGTCATGTACTTTTGGTTTGATCATTGTTATATGGATCTGATAAGAAAATTATGTATAAAATTAACTACTTTTACTATTCATTTCCAAAGATTTATCGACTAAAATGTTGAGATCTTATGGCCGAGTCAAAACTCACAAGCCAAAATTTGGTTAATATTTTTCTTTATATATTCTCACATATTCTTAACATACAGCAATGTTTTCTGAAGTTTATATGGCCGATGTAATATATACAAATAAATACATTATCTTAGATTGATGGAAAAATACTCTTTCCTCCAAGTGATAATTTTGAGAGTTATATATTTAGTAAAAACACATAAATATATCGTATGACCCAAAGGCTGGCCGACTGAGTGATGTTTAAGAGGAGACTGACTATGTTATGTATATGTTTTAGTCATAGAAAGAAAAATTAATGAATAAAAATGCAGCATCATTGTTGTCAAAACACAAGGATAAGCATGTACTTCACTTTACTAATAAGTTGATTGCATTCGAAAAGAAATTTATAATACAAAATTATATATGATTGGGCCTAGAGTTTTCTTTATGCCCCAAACAAAGTCCTTCAAATATGAATCACAATCTACTAATCCACCCAGTTAAAGATACAAATTAATTTATTCGTCCACAAATAGATTTGACAAGTTCAAAATTCGATGTCTCACCAATTTAAATAAGAAAGATACAAATTATCATATACCTTTCAACATTTTTGTTGCTTTTTAAAAGGAAATTATTGTCGGATACTAACATTAATTAGAATAATAAAACCAGATTCCTCTCCATTAGTATTTTTACATTAAACATACTAAAATTTCATGTTTTCCTTAGTAGTTGTCTTTTCTTCAAGTGGATATTGAGATGTCAATATAAGCCCATATATTCAAATTAAATATGTGAAGCCCATTAAGGCCCAAACACTGCATGGGGAACAACATTATGCATCATCGTGTTAGCTTATTCTTTTGATTTGACTTACTAGACATGAGTTTGTAATCATGATTGATGTTTATAGGCATTGTTACCGTTGCGAGATTCACACTTTTTATTGGAAAATATGAAAAATAAATTACTCATTTGAGCATATCCTTTCCATTTCACAGATTTAGCCTTGTGCAACAAATCAGTCACTTTCTTTGGCCGAACCTCTCCACTTTAATCTCTGAGTGTATTCAAAGAGACAATTATATTTTTTGTTTGTTATCTTCTGAGTTTGTATCTGCTTTGCAAGTTGCAACACATGTTCTGCTAAGGTACGTAACACTGATATATATTTCTCTGTTATATTGTTTATTGTGGTTAGATTTTATAAGCTTCTCTGTCACTTTACCTTGAATTGAGTATTCATGAATCTCTTAACCCTTGGATTTTTTTACTACGTTTCTCTTGTTTTGTTCTTAAAATCAGTTTCATAGTTGACACCCCTCTGGTTGGTGATCATTTCCAGTTCTGGAATAAAAATAATAATTGGATTGAAAGTGAGAATAACAATGTAACTATATATACTTGCCTTTTGTTCTGTTTATTACTTAGGTTGTATTGTAGTCTCTTTTTACTACGAAATTCTGTTTTAATTTAAATGTGAATCATGTATTTGTGCGTAAATCACATTTTTATTTGTTTTTGTTGATTTGTAGAATGAATCCGCCGGTCACAAACTCATCACCGAGGAAAGTCGATCGTGACTCCAGAGACCGTGAGTGTTTAGCCAAAATCTCTTGGTGAGACTAGTCGTGGATTAAAATCTTTATTGTCAGATGGTTAGATTGTTTAATACTCTAGGTTTTAATGTTTACTATATAATATAATGGACATGGTTAAATTCTTGAAATATAAGATGATTTGTGGTTGAAATTGGCTGCTTGAATGTGGATGTGTCTAAAGAAAGCTAACTAGGAAATGTGGTTATTTATCTGGTTAGTAGTTTTAAGTATATTTGGGACTAGATGAAATCTCAAATAGGAACGTGAAATAGGCAGCTTGAACTTGAACTAGGCTGATAATGTTGATTTCCAATGTGGCTTCAGGTCTTGCAAACAAAAAGACCGTGATCATCAAGCCAGTTTAACAAGGAACAAATTGTTTTGCTCGCTACCACTAAGACCAAGAAGCAGAACAAGTTCAATGTCTTTGCTAAATCAGGTATGACTTGAAACAGTTTTACTACTCTTGATATTTGTTTAAAACCTTTCAGTGTCGTGCTTATATGTTTATGTTTATAGTTTTGTATGTTATTCTCAGGGCTTTGACTTACAAAATTAGTCTTTACTGAGCTTTCTGCTTTACGTTACTTTTTGGTGGGATCATATGCTTGCACATTTGAAGAATTCTGATCTATAAATTGTGTTGTTGTATTGTAGGGAAGAGTTGTTGAATTGAATTTTGAGCTACGCATAATGGATGGGTCACAGCAATTCAATGGCCTTTAACCACTCAATTACTACTAACTAATTTTGGTAAGAAATCACTATTATATCTTACCGACTTTTCACGTTTTCAAAAAAGCTTTTTATTTACATTCATACTTTTATTATTTCTCTTGGGTTTTTATGGTTTTATTCTTACTTAAATTTTAAACACCTTTCATTTTTTAAAAGGGGAAAATTCTATAACCTTATTAACAATAATGGAGACTTAAATGAATTTTATGGTAAAAAAATAAACCGAATGTGTCATCCTGTCTTTTGATCGTTAGTTATGGTAGATATTTCTATCTGGTGACTCATTCTACATGTTTCCGTATTGTGATTTTCACGCACTCTCTAGTTGATTTGGTAGTAAAGATTTCTCTCTCGTTTTTTTTTCCCTTTTTTTAGAGGGAGAGGGATTCATATAACAATAATGGAGACTTAAATGAATTTTATAGTGTGGTAACAAACCGAATGTGTCATCCTGTCTTTTGATCGTTAGTTATGGTAGATATTTCTACCTGGTGACTCATTCTACATGTTTCCGCATTGTGATTTTCACGTACTCTCTAGTTGATTTGGTAATAAAGATTTCTCTCTCGGAGTTTTTCTTTTTCTTTTAGAAAGAGATTCATATAACCTTATTAACAATAATAGAGACTTAAATGAATTTTATGGTGTGGAAACAAACCGAATGTGTCATCCTGTCTTTTGATTGTTAGTTATGGTAGATATTTTTACCTGATGACTCATTCTACATGTTTCTGCATTGTGATTTTCACGCACTCTCTAGTTGATTTAGTAGTAAAGATTTCTCTTTCGAGGTTTTTCGTTTTTTTTTTTTATGAGTGTAAATGAACCCAAAAAAAAAAAAAAACTTTTTCCAAAACACTTGTATTTGCACTATAATCTTTAAGCTTTCGTATCTTTGAAGAGATGGTTTTTCATCATTGTATAGTGTGTTAACAAAAGACGTTGTAATGTTATGTAACCTTCTTCCTATTCTAGCATAAGATGTATTGATGGCAGTCTCCCAAACTATTTTAAATACTTGTAATTCTATTAATTTTTATGGTTGTATCGAAGCAAACTATTTTAAATACAAAAAGGAACTTCCTGGTTGTGTATCATTCTGTTTTCTTGGGAATGTTTCTGAATACTATCTTTGAACTACTCACGATACACAAACTGAAACAGTATTACAAACAACCGCCTGTAATGTTCTTTTTTATAAACACTATTATAAACACACACACACACACACAAAAAAAGAATCAGATTACATGAACCGAATCAATAACCCAATGTTGACCATCGGTTTTGACTTTTAACCGGTTTACCTGAGCAAACAAATTCACTGCTCTCCTCACTCCTCTATTATCCGCCGCAGTAAAATAATCATGACCGAACAAAACTCCACCAGGTCGGAGTATCCGAACCGCCCGGTTTATATCCGCCCAAGCCGAATTAAAATCATGACCCGCATCTATCTCAACCAAATCCGCCGTCACTCCCCATTCACACAATTTCTCCAAACCCGATCCGGTCGAGAACGGAACCGGTAAAATCGAACCGGAAAAATCAGAGGAAACCACGTTTTGCATAAACTGGTAGAGAAGTAAAACGTCGCCGTTTACTAACGCCACGTCTTTAAAGCTGTCTCGAAAACCGGGCCAGCCACGAAAATCGTCGACGCAGAGAATCTGAGTCTGCTCGAGTCCAAGGCGGCGCGTGAGATTCGCCATGTGAATCGCCGACGCGCCGAGGAAACTTCCGATCTCGACGATCGTTTTCGGTTTGACTTTTCTGATAAGATTCTCGAACACGGCTCCGTTTGATCCCCACCCTTTGATTCTTTTCGGCCGGAGATATTTTCCGGCGTGCGGCGGCGGGAAGTCGTTGTACGGCGAAGTTCCGTTGAAGATCCGGTTAATAACGGTTTGCCGGATTAATTCCGGCGGGACAAGTTCGCCGCAACGAGTGTTGACTTTGAAGTTGTCGATTGGGTAGTTGTAGCTGATGGCTCTCAACGCCGCCGTGGACGGTGGTTGCTGCGGCGGTTGATGATAGTGGTAGGAGGCGGAGAAGTAACCGAAGGCGTAGGTTAGCAGTAAGATAATAACGTACGCTGATTTTTTGGTTTTTGAGAACCTGAGAAGCTTGTGAAGAAGACGATGATAGTCCTCCTTCATGTTCGAGAGATTTTGTCAGAGAGAATGAAGTGACAAAGATTAAGGAATATTAATGGTGTTTGTGATTAAAAGTTTATATAATTCGGATTAAGGAATTTGATTATGATTATTTTGGCGGGTCGTGAGTTTGTTAAGACGTTTTAATAGAAATCGGTTAAGAATTTGCTCAGTCTATGATCTAATTGTATTGTTGACTTTACGTGTTTAGAAAGGTACATGTTGATGTAGTCATTTACAATCCAAATGCTTAGCTTTATCCTTGACCTAAACAATTATGTATGTCAAGGGTTTTATGAGTTTGATAAATGGAACAATGCGAATGTGTAAGTTCTTTCACGTAAATTACAAGTCTCTAATCAATAGATTAGTAAACATGTGCCTATGTCAAACGCAGCACTAGATTTGAATAACAAAAATAGGGAAATGATATTGATGTCTTAAAATGAGTTAAATTGTTGTAAGTCCGGGGTAATTAATATTTGGGTCTGTATAAAGTGTATTTCCGTAGTGTTTAGTAATAATTCATATTTTTCAAAACGATTATTAAATTAGCTCAACTTGCTATAAAATTCGACAGATGAAATGAAACAATTCAAAAATTAGTATATGAAAATGACACGCAAAGACAAGTGTCCCTTGACCACAAAAACTAAAGACAGGGATGAATTGGTCATTAAATGTATTATGGGTAAATTCGTTTAGCTGTACCTGTTTTGGTCATTTCATACTCAGAACAATAATGACTCTTCTCAAAGCTGTGCCTATTATGGTAATTTACACAGAGCGTTGTCCATTTTAATAATCAAAGTTATGGATGACGATCATTAAATCATTATCCACCACCATTCAAGTCTTTCCCAAACACACCAGTCCACTGTTTAGCTTCTCATCGTCTCTGAATCGGTAAAGGTAACTCTTTTTCTGATGTTATTAGAACAATTCCACTTCATGAATCTTCTCTTGCTTTCTATACAAGGAAGGATCTTGAATGGTCCACAAAATTACTTTTAGTTAAAAAAAGCAAGATCTTAGGTTGTACTTGTTCTTCTTCTGCCTTTCGATTGTAACCAAAATCAAGCTTTTTTTGCCTTTGTTTGTGAATATTTACAACTGGTCGAGATGGCATCTACTCTTGTTGTGTTGTGTTGTGTTGCTTATGTTTGAGTGTTGAAACTAAAACAATGGTTCTGATTATCATCAATGTCAGATTTTGAAGAAAATGGCAACACCATCAACTGGAGGTAAAGCCAAATACATTTTTGGTGCTATTATAGGCTCTTTCGGGATCTCATACATATTCGACAAGCTAGTCGCTGATGATAAGATCTTTGGAGGCAAGTTTTGCTAACATTTTACTCCTTTTTTACAAGTTAAGGATGATTCTTACTTAGTTTTTGAATAAACTCAGGGACTACTCCAGGAACTGTCTCTAACAAGGAATGGTGGGCGGCTACGGATGAGAAGTTCCAAGCTTGGCCAAGAACTGCTGGTCCTCCAGTCGTTATGAACCCCATTAGCCGCCAGAATTTCATCGTCAAGTCCCGTCCCGAATGAGAGAAGAAAGATCAATGCTATGTTTGTCAAAATAAGATGAATGATGTTTCTAAATCAAACCGAACTTGTACTAGAATAAGTAACACAATACATCACAACAAGGTTTGTGGAACTATTCCACAGTCTATCGTCTTCTGTTAAATCTCACATAAATCTATTGCAAAACCCTTATGAGAGACTTGGAAGAAAGCACAAAGTCCTAAATATCAACAATACAAAGCTTCATTGTTTCATTTGCCATCATCTTTTCCTTGTCCATCTCCTCCATCTTGCTTGCTTCCTCTAATCCCCACTGTTAGTATATCAAGAAGGGATTTGTTAGTATAAAGGAGGAAGTCGAAGTAGAAATGTAATGAACAAAAGTTACAGGAACCTAGCAATCAACTTTCTACATTCAAAGGATAGGCTACGGTTGCATAGAGATTCTAATGTTCATGAATTCATGAGTAATGAGTTAATGCAACGAGTTACCATTTGAGCCGCTTCCTCCAACAGCGGTCTCTTGTTGTTGCATCGGATGCTGCATCCCGTTGTTGATACCCATTGGTCTAATCCCCATGTGCCCTTGCATAGCTTGTTGATGTATCTGCTGCTGTTGAGGATCATGAAGCTGGTGTGGGCTACCAAACTGCAAAGGACCTCTTGGTGGAAAAATACCGGCAGGGGATGCCTGTTGAGCCATTCCCGCAACTTGTGGGTGTTGCATAAAGTAGCTAGGCGGTTGCATCCCAGGATGAGGTGCTGTCATCTAACAGAAATCACACATAATTGTAAAGAAACCGGATACATTCTCTTTCATAATCCTATATATATGTTAAATGTTCTGATTTAACTGAACGTATCATGACAACCAACCTGGGAAGCCATAGCTGGTGCTGGTGAAGCTCCTCCTGCTGTAGGTGGAGGAGGTTGAGCATCCGCAATTGCAGCGAGATACATTAAGTTCTTCTGGAGATGAGCTTGGTACCTGAATACAAAACAGAGCAAAAACGTTGAAATATTCAGAATACCATTCAAGAGATAGGAGAGAGATGGACATAAACAGAAATGTATATAAAGAAGACACTCACTGAGCACATTCTGCAACTTTTCCGAGATTCTGGTTCTCCATGATTGCCAATATAAGCTTTTTGTTCTCATCAAGGCACTGAGTTTAAGCAAATAAAAAAGGATGAATACATATGCAACCAGAAAGAGAAGGAATTGAAGATACAGACTGACGAACAATGTAAGACAATAAGCCACTTACTACACAAGAAAGTCTAAAACAACATCAATAAGCTATCAAAAACATCTAACCTCAAAGTCTAATCTTTAAAATCGGATTCTAAGTTTCTTAATCCAAAGTTAATAGCTATTCCCAAACTTTGCAAAACCCACCAAGAATCAACTCTCCAGAATTCCTAAAATTGGTATATACACTTCTAAGATACCTATCTAAATTAAGATTCAAAGATTGACCCTTTTAAGACCAATTGTCACAAATCACTAAATAGTCATTACTTCACTCAAATCACAAAGAACCAATTGATTCAATGAGCACAAATAGCTCAACAAGACTCTCCAAAACTCCAGAGTTCAATCATTTTCAATCTGTGACTACTAAGAGACATCATCAAGAGTGCTTATAAAGGGAAGAAAGAAGGAACCTTTTGGATCTGTTCGGTAGTGATGTTAGGAGGTTGAGCAACGGAAGGAGGCATCGGAAACATTTGCGGAGACTGCTGCATCTTCTTCACCCCAAAAACCCTAACTCCCAAAAACCCTAACTTCAGACCAATTTCAACCCAATATTTATAGATTATCTTCAAATTCGTCTGATGTCGACGAGGTCTCCTCAGATTTATGACCCCCAAAAAATGCTTCCAATTTTATATGATTAAAAAAAAAACTAAATGTAGCAACCTCTAAGCGAAACAGAAGGTTTTTTTTGGGCCGTAAAACTCAGCCCAATACAAGATCCTGGGCCATCTCATTACATTATTTAGCCTCTCTAGCTGACCGAGAAGATACAAAATGTAGTCGTCGACTTGACTCATTTACAGTTTTACACCATCTTAACTAGCGAATTATATAATACAAGTGAAATGTTCTTAATGTACACGTTATTCTCAAGTTTGTTTTATATCACTAAACATTTGTTACACGTTAATCTGAGTGTTGCTCCGGAGAATAGTGAGAAAATTCAGACAAAAGGCTACATATCTTGTCGTACAAGTAACAAATATTATGTCGCTAACAAAGGTGGAGAGTTTATTAACATACAGTCTTATACAATCCCGACCACACAAAAAAAAAAAATCTTCTACAATTAAAACGGTTAAACAACACAAATAATCTAACTTTCTAAACGGAAAGATCAATAATAGACGGTATATCAAATATCATCTCTATCATTGATCTTCCCGTCTAGAGAGTTAGATTATTTGTGTGGTTTAACCGTTTTATGTAAATCAACAAACAGTTAAAGAAAAAGTCAATCTTTTACATCATAATCATGACTTAGTTCAGATTCGAGATTGATGTCGTCATCGTCGCAGAGATCAGAGATTAAAACGGAGAGAGCGAGAAAAACCGGAGTGACGAGGATGATGAGTCCAAGAGGAACCATCCAAAGATTAGAATTTGTGGGATGGTATTTGAGAAACCAGAAAGTTAATAACAAGCCTCCGAGTATAACCATAATCATCGAATATAGTGAGAACACCTTTGATGACATACTCTTCTTCTCCTTTCTCTTTGTCTTCGTCATATTTATTATGTTCATGCTGCTTTCGTGCTTCGTTTTGGAAGAGGACAGGAGGAAGAAGTGATGATTCAGGCTTTTTATTTGTTGGAATATATATTAGGTGAAGTGAGAGAGTCAGTGAAAGACAAGAGCAGGGATTAAGAGAGATTTAATATTGTAGAGTGTGCCAGTAAACATATATATAGTCGGACGTTTCCACAAAACTAAATCCTTAGAAAATGAATATAATCTTGATCAAATAAATAATTGGAATATTCACATTCCACTCATGTGTATGTGGATTTTTTAAAGAGTACAATTTCAAATCAAACTCAAATTTATTTTTTCATCGATATAGTAACAAAAAATTAGTTTTTTTTCTTTGGAAAACACTACAAAATCCAAAATAAAAAATAAAAAATACTAATTCCGAAATCTACAAAATATTAAAAGAGCACATTAAGGTCAAGTTGATATTTTTTTCCGGTAATTGGTCTGTAAATTTAGACTTTTGCGGCAACCAATTTTTCAATTTAGATTCTAATTCACGTTTTGTTTTCGGTAAAGATTGTAATTTTTTTTTATTATTGTTTTTTCATCAATTCTATTTTCGGGGGCTGGAGTTTCACTGACTCTTGAATTTTTTTCTATGGATTTTAATGAAAAAAATAGAAGATAAAAAAAATATATATATAGTTTTGTGGTATTTTATAATGGTAGTATGGTAGTCTAAGGTATGGCTACTTTTAGGAGGCATAAAAAAACGTGGGAGAGGAAAGGGCACAAACGGTGCTGTGTGGTACAAGCAGAGTTACGTATTTGTACATGTTCACTACTGAAATGTTGAACACATTATCATGCTTTGTCGAATTTAATGGACATAACCAGGGTTTTGTTAACAAATAAGAGACACGATGTGACCCGACTCCTATTATTTAAACGTATATATGGATATCTAACTACATTGCTATTAAAGGCAAGCTTTAAACACCCAATGGAAACTACGTGAGTAGAATACTTAGGTCCTTCGACCATTTTTGTTCCCTCTTTATTTTTGTATAATGGAGAGAAGTGGAGAACTCCCTGAAAGCGAAAAGTCTCAACATTTCAACGAAAGACGATAGTAACCAAGTATAAAATCAGATTGGTCTTTGATTTTACGTAGCAAAATCTGTTGCAGATATATAATCTTTTTGTTACTCACAACAAAAAGGCCTTAAGCTTCCTGAAGACAACAATATTAATGGGCTTTTAGGCTCGTATGAGTTGCAGACTTTGGCCCATTTGAAATGGAACAGAATTCGTCTGGTGGAATTACTAAACCGAGCTAAAACGAAGAATAATTAAATAATTAAACCAAATATTATTTTTTGTTTACAGGTGTAGCTAAAATAAAATTACAAATTTCATATAAACGAAGAAGTCACAATTCATAACTAAATGAAAATGATCATCAAATATAATAAACGAAATCTTACATGAAGATGTTCAAAATGATAACAAAGTGAATTTTGCTATCATGTGATGGTGACGTGATATTATTGTACCTAGACTTTAACAAAAATATTTAAAATGGACTCAATAATTGAGAGAGTGGTTCTGTTTGCATTATTGCATATTTTTTTATAAAAACTCTTGGATCGGTAGTTATGAAATAAATCATGAACTCAATGTCCACCACTCGTTTTTTGCCTGCGTGTTTTGGCTGCATTATTTATAATATTAATATATATCAAAATCATGCCATGAAACTAAAAATAATAATGAAGGAAAGAAGGAAAATAAAAACATTATCACATTCTGTGTTTATCAGGAAAGATTTATGTGGGGTTCACAGTTACCATTCCTCACATGGAAAGATCTACCATTTTTGTAAGGATAATATACTTTTTCATCATATACTTTCCCAAGTATAATAATATTAGTATATTCTACAAAAATACATTTCAGTTCATAGATTTGGCCAACACAAAAAAAATCTTAAGCCATTTACTTTTGTTAGATAATTTACAATTCAAACTATATAGAAAATCAATACTTTGAGATCTAGACTTTTGTCATTGAACTTTTTTTGTAGATTTAGACTTGTACGATAACCAAATTTTCAGTTTAGATTCTAATTTATATTTTGTTTTCGGTAAAGATTGTGATGCTTTTACGTCAATTCTATGACCCAAAAAAAAAATTTAGAAGATAGAAAAAGAAGAATATTCAAAGTAGTTTCCTTGAAATAAAAACACATCCACATATAATAAAAAATCCAAATTTTCCATAGTATAGACAAAACAAAAGATAAGGAGTTACCACACAAAAAAAAAAAATGTGGAAGTTTATGAAGATGAATGTACCGTACATAAATATATACACGGGACGGACGCGGAACAGAGAAATCATATTTGCCACATAGTGCAACGTAGGACCCAGATGAGAGCGCGTGTATCTCACTCTTCCCTATTACATCTCTCGCTCGTCCACTTTCTCTCTTCGCTTCTCCTTATATTCATCACAGCCACTAGACCAAGAAAGAGAAACAGAATCTTATTCAGAGGATTTGATTTTTGCCCGTTGAATCAACAACGACGACGACTGTTTTCACCGGATTATATGATCGGAAAAATGAGTGGGAGTAGGAAGAAGACGACGACGGCTGCAAGTAGGACGCGAGTAGGGAACTACGAGATGGGAAGGACTTTGGGAGAAGGAAGCTTCGCCAAGGTTAAGTACGCGAGGAACGTTGTTACCGGAGATCTTGCTGCTATCAAAATCCTCGACCGTGATAAAGTTTTCCGTCACAAAATGGTCGAACAGGTTCGTTCGTCCTCAAACTCATGATTTACGTATTTGTTTTTAAGACAAAAGTGTTAATCCTCGTGATTTTGGGACCCCACTTATCCGAGGTTGGTTTTTATACTGTTACGTAATTAAAGTTAATGATTGATTTAAAGTCTAGAATATTATTTAAAAATATTCCAGAAATTTATACCAACGAATGTTCTTGTATATATGACTTTGAAGATCTTGGTATCTGTAGGATGCTAATCTATTATGGATATTGTTTTTGAAGTTGAGTGGAGTTTTTTTAATAAATTTAGTTCGAATCTGAAGTTGATGTAGTTTTTTGTATAAATGTTTGATTGGATCTTATAAGCAAGATCTTGAAGATATAATGAGAACGTGTTTTTGGTTTTTGTATGTGCAGCTTAAAAGAGAGATATCGACAATGAAGCTGATTAAACATCCAAATGTGGTTGAAATCATTGAGGTATTATTATCTATTGAAGCTAAGTTTGCCTTGAATCTTATTATGCTTTAAGCTTGAGTACTTATATGTTTTGAATCTTGCTTGTGTTGGCAGGTTATGGCGAGTAAAACGAAGATCTATATCGTTCTTGAGCTTGTCAATGGAGGTGAACTATTTGATAAAATCGTAAGAAACTAACCCTTCCACATTTTACTCTTTGATACTGTTTGCTCCTTATCGTGATTTAGATCAGATCTCGTAGACATTACTTTAGTTAATATGTTTGGTTCTGGAGCCTGTCAATGGAAGTAGTCCATGAGATCAAATCTAGTGGCGTAACCTAAACTTTCTTGCTTCACAAGTATCAAAATGTCCTCTGTTTTCCTCTGTTCTTACCATTGTCATTCTTGGATTTGTATTAATCAGGCGCAACAGGGGAGACTTAAGGAGGATGAAGCTCGGAGATATTTTCAGCAGCTCATCAATGCTGTTGATTACTGCCATAGTCGAGGGGTCTACCACAGAGATCTCAAGGTCATTATCTATTTAGCGCCCTTCTTGTTTTCTGCGATATGATATTCATCTTGTTCAAGTTTCATATGCCATTATGTGTTGCTTTTTGCAGCCTGAAAATCTTATCCTTGATGCAAATGGGGTCCTAAAAGTCTCTGATTTTGGTTTAAGCGCGTTCTCAATGCAAGTTCGGGTAAATGTCACTTGATCTTCAGTTGGACATCATTAAAACTTGACAATTAGTCTCTGAAATAACCAAGATATCAATTTGTTCGTTCCTACACATAGCGATTGTCCTAATCATTATTCTTTCGAATGCAGGAAGATGGTTTGCTTCACACAGCTTGTGGAACGCCAAATTATGTTGCTCCTGAGGTATATACTAACTATCATGTGCAGTGTGATAGAGTCATATAAATAGGCTTCATTCTGATTTTTGGGATATGGGGGCAGGTTTTGTCAGACAAAGGCTATGATGGTGCAGCTGCAGATGTCTGGTCCTGTGGTGTTATTCTCTTTGTGCTCATGGCTGGTTACTTGCCTTTTGATGAGCCAAATCTCATGACATTATACAGACGTGTAAGTTCAAATTATTTTATACTCCTCTGCTTCTTACCTTTCCTAAGTAACTTCTCTAATATCATCTTTGGTGTTTTTTAAAAATACTTCAGATATGCAAGGCTGAGTTCAGCTGCCCATCATGGTTCTCGGGAGGCGCCAAGAGAGTCATTAAGCGTATTCTTGAACCTAGCCCTCTAACTGTAAGCTCCTGAAACCCTTACTTCAATGTATAATTGTGATTTGTGAACGTATGAGATGCTGCAAACCGAAGTTCAAATGGTCTAAAATGTGCAAGAGCTTAACAAACACGTTTTCCAAAATGCAGAGAATGAGTATTGCAGAGTTACTAGAAGACGAATGGTTCAAGCAAGGGTACAAGCCTCCATCGTTTGGACAAGATGATGAAGACATAACCATTGATGACGTTGATGCTGCTTTCAGTACCTCCAAGGTACAAAACCTCCATTTCCAAATTCAATATCGTAGTTCGGTTTTAAGTTATACCAATGTATTTGCTCCTTTGTGCTACTACTCTAGGAATGTCTTATAACGGAGAAGAAGGAGAAACCAGTATCCATGAATGCTTTCGAACTTATCTCTAGCTCAAATCAGTTCAGTCTTGAGAATTTATTCGAGAAGCAAGCCGTAAGAACTTCTTCTACTTACAGTTTGCATATTTATATGTTTCAATTTACTAAATCCAAGCACTAAGCTGTTTTTTGTTGTTGTTGTGGAATTCCAGAACCTCGTGAAGAAGGAGACGCGGTTTACTTCTCAACGATCTGCGAAAGAAATAATGTCGAAAATGGAAGAAACTGCAAAGCCATTAGGCTTCAATGTCCGTAAAGACAACTACAAGGTTTGTTTGATTTTGTCTCTTTGTAATGTTCATCACAATGTCTTTGTAAATTCGCTAAACATTGCTACATGAATATGCAGATAAAAATGAAAGGAGACAAAAGTGGTCGCAAGGGTCAGCTTTCCGTAGCTACAGAGGTAAGAAACACCTAATATAGATAGATACTGGTTTGGTTTTCGGTTTTTCTGTACGAATACCGGTATCTAATTGTTTTGGTTTGGTTATCGGATTCATAGGTGTTTGAAGTTGCACCCTCGCTACATGTGGTAGAGCTTAGAAAAACCGGTGGTGACACCCTCGAGTTTCATAAGGTATGTTTCAATGTTTTCGGTTAAATCTTCATAAACCGGTTTGGTTCTGATCCGGTTTACATCAATAGTTGTTAATTGCGTTTTTGTGTAATTATGCAGTTTTACAAGACCTTCTCATCTGGATTAAAGGATGTAGTGTGGAATACTGATGGAGCAGCTGGAGAACAACAACATCAAGCTTCTTAATAACTAGCAAAGTTGTTTTCTTTATTCAAAAACTAAGAATGAAATGAAATAATTAAATTTGAGAAAGAGATTTTAAGTTGGAAGTTGTGAAAATGGATGGATGGCAAAACATAAATAATTTCCTAACAAAGAGTCAAACCTAATAATAGTACGTAGGCTATATATAAAGGTAGATTATTAGGTTAGCCATATGCGATCTACCACAAAACTCGGTTTGGTTCACTTTTGACTCAAACCCATAAGTCAAACAGTTTCATTAGTCAATAAATCCAATAAATGAAATGGATCATTTCGTCAAAACTTGGGAAGTTCACTACTTGAGTAAATAAATGAAACAGTGTCACTTTATGGCTACGCTTGATCAACGCTTTGAAATGACACTAGTATAAAAAAAAAATCATAATGATAGAATAATCAAGAGAGGTACGGAGAAAAAAGTAAATGTAAAACTATTTATGAAATACTAATGTCGTAACAATTGAATAACAAAGTGAGGAATTGTGAGTGGTAAAAATAATGCAAATTAAAATTGTGATTTTTTTCTGTTCCATAGATGGTAGATGCTACAAGAAAGTATGTAGGCATGGACATGGACATATTGCTATAGATTTTTGTCGCTATTTAGATGTTAATTTGTAGTTATGTGGCTATAGATAGATGCATCCATAAGTGTTTTTCAAAGTAAATGACTATGGTTAGGCAACAGAGACATGACAAAATTTGTTGATTAGTGATGGATGACAACAGAACAACAGACATTTATGTGTATAATTAGTTGCAGAATAAATTTGTAATAAATTCTTAGACTGTTGGAGAGGAATTGGATGAGAATCATCCGTAACCAATCTCTTAAGTGTATTGGTATCTAATTTCAATCACAGTAGAGCCACCACTGATTTATAAGACTAGAAGCAAATAAAAAAAATTTGGTCCCTTACACAAAAAAGTATTTTAAAAATGTTAAACTAAATTACAAATAAAAGTAGATATCAACATACATTACTTCTGAGATATGATTCAAATTTGAATAAATTATCTAAGCATGACATCTTCTAAACTATGTATACCAGTATTGGTTCCGAGACTCATGCTTAATCGACTATTATCTAAGCTCAATTTTGTTTATATTAGTTGAAATTTCATGATTTTCTTTACAAAAATTATTTAATTCATCGATCATTCGATATTTTGAAGCTATGTACTATAGTACTGTTTGGTAGTTTTATACTGCCAACATCAACCCTGTTTTACTTATGTTTTATTCGCAGGGTCGGATCCAGACAATATTTTTAGTGAGTGCAAAATAATATTATTAAACTATTTTTTAAAAAATATTAAAAAGTTTGTTATATAATGAAAAATAACACTCTACAATTATATATTACCAAATGAAAAACTTATTTATACAATGATTTTATGAAGATATTTTGTGAATTTGATATAATTTTGATATAATTATTAGTATTTTTTGTTTTCAAAACTAAATCTTTTATTTTTAAAACTAAATTTTTAAAAATTTTGTCTAGAAATCAAAACAATGAGGGCAAAAAAATCATTTTTAATGGGGGCATAAAAATAATTTTTCTAAAAATTACACTAATTTTTTTTTAAAAAATGGGTGCATTTGCCCCCACTCTGTGAACAGTAAATCCGGCCTTTGCTAGTTTATTTATGTTGCAAGTTGCAACCATTTAAAGTATTATAGTCTTTTGTATAAATCGTATGATACGAGATGTACATACTATATATTTATTCATACATTGATGAGGGCCTGGTTTCTAGTTAGTTGGTATTAAGCCGACCAACATTTAATTGTTGGTATTATGTCCACACATGGCCACTAGTCAACTATTTATTACTATAGTACTACTCAGATTTAAGAAAATTACTTCAGAAATAAAGTGAATACTACTACGTTTTTTTGGCTCTTATTATTATGCTCAACAAGTTTGACGTCAATTTATTACAGAATTACACCAAAACGATAAACTACTGTTTATTGATTTATAGCTCCTTCACTGTTATATATGTTCATCGTAGATAGCATACATATATAAACCTAAAATTATTAGTAATTATTAGCATTTGATGAAATTGATCATACAATATTGAAGCTAGCTGAAGAGCTGGTACTTATTGTTGAAACATGGTTATATCTGTCTGTTCGTGCATGTTGCAATGAATAATGACGAGGGTTCATTGAGAAACGTCGTTGCTTTCTGCCTTTTTCCGTGTTATTTCCTAGTATGTGAAACAGTTACTGTCTTAATTTTCTTTGTAATAAATTGATGATATATATATATATATATATATGTGTGTGTGTGAATATTATTTCAAACAAATGGTATGTTACTCTATGTGTGAAAAATTTGACGCTTGTAAATGGTGTAAGTTGTAATGATTTCACAATGTGGTGAATTATACGAAATGTTCTTTTTTCGTTTGCTATTACTAGAAGGTATAGAAAAAATATTTTGCAATTGCTATTAAAGAAGATGCAAGATAAGTAAAGATAAAAAAAATTAGTTTAACATATTGACTCATTAATATATAGTTAGTGAATTAAGCAAGTCACATGCAATCAATTTTGGCACGTAACTAAGTTGGATATAACACAGCTTTGTAATTATCAAATAAATCAGTATACTATAAGTGAATAATCATGTTTGAGAACGAAAAGTTGATATTCAGAGAATATTATCGACCCATTTGATAGAAGATTTGATAAAAATCTTTTGAATATTTTGAGTTTTTCTTTTAGAAGAATGTTAAAAACAAAAACAAAACAGAAAATAAAAAGTCAAATCCCCTTTACCTAAGAGCATCTCCATTGACGAATAAGAAAGTATTACAAATATAATAATAATATATTTTATTTTTATTGTAATTAAAGGTGTCTGAGATGTTGTGGCAGAGATTTTTTTTCTTGTCTTTTTTTTTTTTTTTTCATCCTCATTTTATTTCTTTTTTTTTAATTTTTTTTTTCTTTTAACCCCTCCCTCGTTACTTCAATGGAGATGCTCTAAATTATGATCACTTTACCTACGAATCTACGATACCAACTACGAGTCTACAACTCACCTTCTGGACACCTTGGCACAATCAATTTTATTATACAAAAATAAATATATGCTTGAGAATAGAAATCAAAATCCAAGCTGTTGATAGTTGTTGTTAGATTTCAAAGCACTTTTATATCTTCTTATCCATTAATATATATGGATGGTATATAATGGATAAAAAACGAGCAATTAGGTCAAACATTATGTAAACAACAATAATTATTATGATATTTATTTACAACTCCAGAATTGTTCAAACTTAAAATAGTAAAACAATTTAAATTACTTGTTTATAAATGCTACAGCAGGCATTTAAAATATTAAATTGAAATCTTTATGGAGGCAGCAAAATGTAGATGATAATGACAACTGTATTTGAAACATTGGGTATTGATGGATGATGGTATGTATGTAGTGGGGAAAAAGCGAAACGTGGTATCAGCGGGGTGCTATTATAAGATAGTAAGAAAATCCATTAAACAATTTCTCATGGTCCATAATAAGAAGTTTGCATGTATGTGGTCTATACTATCACATAAAAATAACAAGTTGAATAGTTCGGGAACCCACAACACGCTTTCGTCTACCCTTGTAATTGCAATTGCAATTGGGACGTGGGACGCCACCTGATAGAAATATTTCTCAAACACATCTCGCATTCCATACTGCGCATACCCAACAAGTAAGTGATGGAACCATGGAACCTACAAAATGTTAGTTTTTTTTCTTTCGTAACAAATATTTTTTAATTTTTCATTTGATTTTTTATAGTATTATTACCTTAGTGTAGGTTGTTCAAAACAATTTTTTTTATTATCTTAGCGTAGGACGTCCAAATTTTTATAATGGCAATAAATACGATGAAACCATTCAAAACTTAAATTTACAATTCACTACGATATATATATATATATATATCAAATTCCAAAATTTATTTTTCTCGTACTCGAATTTATGTGCTAATGAGGCAACATATAGAATGGTTAGTGTAAACGTCAGGTTACTGTACTGTCCTAAATCTAATTAACAAATTAGGTAAACTAAAAATAGAACGTTAAGACGCCCACGTTTATGTGTGGCAAAAAAATATACATTCATATGTGAATCAGCTGGATTTTGTTAGACTTTTTATATGTTTTTCTATGTATTACTACTATTTACAGTTTTGCATTTCGTGTGAACAAAAACATGATAAATAATCTGACTAGTTAATTTAATATCAAGGTCCCATATAAAGTAGTTGAGCTAATAATAGTATCTCGGAACTACCCACCATTAATTTCGAATATTTTTCCAATCTCTTCTCTCTTTTCTCTTTCTTGCACTTAATAGCAACTCCATATATCTCCCATCTTCACTTCTCCTAATTTCACCAAAATCTTCCAAATTCACCAATTTTGGAACTCTCATTCTCTTTTTGTCTCTCTCTCTTTCTCTTTGTCTCCAAAATCTGCCTAAAGATTTTATTAAACGCTACACATTTAAGAAAAAAATATATACTAGCTAATGGAGAGAACAAATAGTATAGATATGGATCAAGAGAGGTTAACGGCGGAGATGGCGTTTCGTGATTCAACATCAGCCGTTATAAGAATCCGTCGACGTTTGCCCGATTTTTTAACGTCCGTTAAGCTCAAGTACGTGAAGCTTGGACTTCACAACTCTTGCAACTTGAGAACCATTCTCTTCTTTCTCATCATTCTTCCCTTAACCGGAACCGTGCTGGTTCAGCTAACCGGTTTAGTAGTGGACACTTTCTCCGAGCTTTGGTCTAACCAAGCGGTCCAACTCGACGCGGCGACAAGACTCGCTTGTTCTGTTTTCCTTTGTTTCGTTTTGACGCTCTACGTGGCTAACCGGAGTAAACCGGTTTACCTAGTGGATTTCTCATGCTACAAACCGGAAGACGAACGTAAAATGTCGGTTGATTCGTTCTTGAAGATGACCGAGGAAAACGGAGCGTTCACCGAAGACACGGTTCACTTCCAGAAAAGAATCGCGAACCGAGCCGGTTTAGGAGACGAGACATATCTACCACGTGGCATAACCTCAACACCCCCGAGGCTTAACATGTCTGAAGCACGTGCCGAAGCTGAAGCAGTTATGTTCGGAGCGTTAGATTCACTCTTCGAGAAAACCGGGATTAAACCGGCCGAAGTCGGAATCTTGATTGTAAACTGCAGCTTATTCAATCCGACGCCGTCTTTATCGTCAATGATCGTGAACCATTACAAGATGAGAGAAGACATCAAGAGTTACAACCTCGGAGGAATGGGTTGTTCCGCCGGATTAATCTCAATCGATCTTGCAAACAATCTCCTCAAAGCAAACCCTAATTCTTATGCTGTCGTGGTGAGCACGGAAAACATAACCCTAAACTGGTACTTCGGTAACGACAGGTCAATGCTCCTCTGCAACTGCATCTTCCGAATGGGCGGGGCAGCGATTCTCCTCTCGAACCGCCGAAAAGACCGGTCTAAGTCAAAATATGAGCTAGTAAACGTGGTACGAACACACAAAGGATCAGACGACAAGAACTACAATTGCGTGTACCAGAAGGAAGACGAAAGAGGAACAATCGGAGTCTCTTTAGCTCGAGAGCTTATGTCTGTCGCTGGAGACGCTCTTAAAACAAACATCACTACTTTAGGACCTATGGTTCTTCCATTATCAGAACAGTTAATGTTCTTGATCTCTCTGGTCAAGAGGAAGTTGTTTAAGCTCAAAGTGAAGCCATATATTCCGGATTTCAAGCTAGCTTTCGAGCATTTCTGTATTCACGCAGGAGGTAGAGCGGTTCTTGACGCGGTTCAGAAGAATCTTGATCTTAAAGATTGGCATATGGAGCCTTCAAGAATGACTTTGCACCGCTTTGGTAACACTTCAAGTAGCTCATTGTGGTATGAGATGGCTTATACTGAAGCTAAGGGTCGTGTTAGAGCTGGTGATCGGCTATGGCAAATCGCGTTTGGATCAGGTTTTAAGTGTAACAGTGCAGTTTGGAAAGCGTTACGAGCAGTTTCGACAGAGGAGATGGAGGGTAATGCTTGGGCCGGTTCGATTGATCATTATCCGGTTAAGGTTGTGCAATGATTGGTTGAACCGGATATGTGGAGTATAGTAAATGGTTTAATTATGTAATTGTGTACTTCTTGATATCATAAATAAATTTTTCATTTTAAGTTGTCGAATTTATGATTTAATTAATTTTATGGATGGTGTGTTTGGTATACGTTAGTTGGTTTTATGTTACTTTTGGTAAACCAAAAGATTTCAAGATTTTGTCAAAAGAGACAAACATAATCGGCAATGACTGCGTTCACACACACCCATATCGATGACTTGAAGAATTGCACAAATTACGCTGTTTTTACTTTTCTGAACACATTTGATCTTATCTATTTATATAAATCATAGAACTATAGAATAAATCCGATAAATAATAGTGAAAAATGTCTATTCCACACGAATTGAAGTTCTTTAGTTTAGAGCTTTGTTCTGGAGGGATGTTAATCTCGTCCACCTTGGATTCTGAGAATTAAAGTTATACCGGTTCATGTATTTTGTTTTTTTATTTATTTTAGTTTAATGAAAACAAATGATAATTTAAGATAATCATAGTCGATAATATTTCAAATTGACGAATGAGTGAATTTAAATTTTCAAAACTAGTGAACTGAATTATGATTTACAAATTTCTATTCATTCACTCGTCAATTTTGAAAAATACTATTTTTCTATTCTTCGTTTATTATAAAAAAGATTTATTTTTTAAGATTAAACCATACTATAACTTTGTGACAATTAACCAAGAAACAGATCAACTACGAAATTCTCTAGGCTCGTCAAAGTCTTGATAAATATAATAAAGGTTGATACCTTCGTCCTGGTCCTACGCTCTCACCACTAGCCCGGTCAACAACTCTTCTAAGTCGAGGTAGTTGTGGCGTCTCATCTTCATAACTGGTTGCTGCCTACACATAACAACCAAAAAAAGCAAAAACATTTAAAACTAAAAGAATCGATTAATCTCTTGATATAGTCCAGTGGTATATATACAAGATTAAAAGATGTATTAATTGGAAAACACATGGACTTACAGAGTATAACTTACTCGTACATTAGAAAGGACCATGTGCATCCACTTAGGCATACCAAAAAGTGTTCTTTATGATCATTTATTTATGTACTGCTTACTATGATTTTGTTAATTTGTCATCTATTATACGGATATGAACTTGAATGGTGATACATTGATTTATCAAATACTAATACAAATTGGTAGACTATATGAATAAACATTCTTATAATTTCATAAATTTAAGTTTATGGTTTATATCGGGGTTACTCAGGCTTTGGCAACCACCGTAACTTCTTACAAGGACGTGCAAGACTTCTAGCCTCACATTTCACCTACAGTAGGCTCACTCTGGCTATTTCTTACAATCGGCCCATTTAAAATTGGATCATAATCTTAAACCACAAGATTGACAAAGCCCGGCGTTCTTGTTCAGAAGACTCCAACTACATGTCATTTTTGAAAAAAACCTTTTTGAGTTTATTATCCCTAACTCTAATGGTTTCTTCCTTACTATAATTCTTTTCTTTTGCTTTAAAAAAAAATTCTTTTCTTTTGCTCAAGCATTGTTTTTCCTATTTTTATTGGTTGGAGACATTATATTAAATTTCGAATTACAAAATGATACTATTTTTAAAGATTAAAAAACACATGTAAAATATAGATATTTATCTGCAGTGATGTAAAATATAGAAAAACAAAATATAGAAAAACACATGTAGTTAAAAACAGTGATGTAAAATATAGAAAAACACATGTAGTTGAAGACTTCTAGCCTCACATTTCACCTACAGTAGGCTCACTCTGGCTATTTCTTACAATCGACCCATTTAAAATTGGATCATAATCTTAAACCACAAGATTGACAAAGCCCGGCGTTCTTGTTCAGAAGACTCCAACTACATGTCATTTTGAAAAAAAACTTTTTGAGTTTATATATATATATATTTTTTAAATAAAATGTTAAATTTTTATTCAAAAAATCAGTTTGGTTACACCACAGTGTATAGCTCTAGCTCCCCCTAGCTATAAGTATGCATACTACTCAAAATCAAAACCAGAACCTAATTAAACATAAAGAAAAACAGATTTAAACTTCATTGGATCGTCTACACTCAAACCAGCGTTGTAAAGCACCCTCCATATTTGAATCTGAATCTCTAATCGAAGCAATCCTATTGCGAATATTGTTATCAAGCAGAGCCACCAGAACATTTGCTGGAATGCTTTGTTCCCCATGTCTTCTTCTATTACTCTCTCGCTAGAGAAAATAAAGTGTGGATTGGAATAAGTATCTCCGCAAAAAAAGATCCACTCTTGATCCTGAGGTAGCAGAGACTAGCTGCAACAGTCTACTCCATTTTGTGGTATAGTGTGCTTTCATCACCCCCTTTGCTAAAGAACTCCAGACTCGCGCAGAGTATGCACATTCAAAGAACAAGTGATGCAAAGACTCCATCTCTTCCTCACAGAAGACACAGCTCACTTTTGTTCTTATATTCCATCTTATCATTTTATTTCCAGTAGCTAATCTATCTTTCACAGCCAACCAAACTATAAAATAATATTTAGGAGTTGTATACTTGAACCAGATACTCCCATTCCAGTCTACAGTAAGCCTAGTGGTACGAATTTGTTCCCAAGTGGAATGAATAGAGAACTTGCCTTTAAAATCCCCAATATGGTTCTTCCAAAGGTTTTGAATTTATTCTCTCTAAGGGCATCTCCAACCCAACACTAAATCCTACACCAAATCCTATTTTAGTGTAAAATTCTATTCAATCCAGTACTATATTGGACACTAAAATAGCGCAAACAACTTTTTTGCATTACATCTCGTGCAAAAATTTAATGTGCACTATTTTAGTGCTGAACTTTTTTATTTGTAAAAAGATCCCCCATATTTCAAAATCTTTTATTATAAATTTCAAAATATATTTTAAATGCATAATGTTTATTAAAAAATGATTAATCAAGTGAATATTTACATTTCTTACATCCACAGTATTTCAAAATTTTATATAAATAATGCTTTCATTGGTAACTAAAAATTTAAAATGCAAATAACATTTATATAATAGAAGATATAATGATATAAACTAATAATAAACTCTAAAAAACATAAATGCAGCAAAAGTAAAGATAAAATACAGAAAATAAATGAAAAATAAAAAACAGAAAATAAATTTAAGTTAAACAACATAAAATGACTTAATTAATAATTTATGGGAAAAGAATCAAAGATCACAAAGCTCATTTTTTTCAATTCAAAATGACTCAATTGATCATTTGTGGGGAAAATACATTAATGGTGATGCCAAATAAATTGTACTAATTTTATTGTTCTCTGTATTTTTTATTTTTCTATTTTACTATGTCGTGCTATATTTTATTTCTATATTAAAGTTTTAATTTTAAGTAATATTTTTATTTGTG
>OVAP01000673.1:0-31490 GCA_900406295.1 Aurinia saxatilis
ACCGCTGCTCGACTTAGACGCATGGAGGCTTTCATGAAGACACACTTCCCGGATGCGTACACCAATGACAACGTTGAAGACGACGAGTAGTTTACATGTATTTCTGGGTTTTTTAATACATTTTTCGTATTTTGCTGAATTTTCGGATTTATTAATATTTTTTATTTGCGGATTTATAATTTATAATATTTTTCATTTATAATTTATAATTTATAATTAATANATAATTTATAATTAATAATTTATAATTAATAATTAGTAATTTCCAAAAAAAAAATAACAAAATTAAAATACTAAAACAATACACCACCCGTCGGGAATCCGTCGGTCACAGTATTTATGTTCGTCGGAAATCCGTCAGTGCTAGCCGTCAGAAAACCGTCAGTGCTAGCCGTCGGAAATCCGTCAGTGCGAACTATCGGAAATCCGTCAGTGCGAACCGTCGGAAATCTGTCAGTGCAAACCGTCGGAAAATTGTCAGTGCAAGCCGTCGGAAAACCGTCGGTACGCGTTCCGTCAGTTTTCCGTCAGAAATCCGTCGGAAATACGTCCGTCACATTACCGTCAGACGTTTCCGACGGGATTTCATTTCCGACGACGTGGATCTGACGGCAATGTTTCGTCGGATCTCTGTCAGTTTTTGTGATTTCCGACGGGGTTCCAACGGATGTTTCCGTCAGATTTGCCGTGTTTTCTTGTAGTGCTGGTGTCCTGTCATTCCACTCATCAGAATGAACTTCTTTTAAAAACTTTTAAATGTATTGATCAACAAAAAAAGTCTATGTTTTTCTTTTCTTTTTTGGTCGTGCAAAAAAGTTTATGTTAACAAATGGAATTTAAAGAAGAGAAAAAGTAAAGCTAATACAAAAAAAAAAAAAGAGTATTACATTTTCATAGGTTTGGTTCAGTATGACTACAGTGGTGATTCATGTGTTGTAAAATGAAAATTGTCCCCAAAAATGCAAAAGATTAGATAGTTAAATATTGTTTCAGATTTTGGTTTCCTTCTGCTGATTCTTTATTAGTAAATTTTCAGTAACTGTTGTTTATAAATTAAGTAAAAAAATATATAGAAAATTCTCTATATAAAAAAAATTGGTAAAAAATTATTCTATTGTTTTTCGAATTGAGGTTTATGAAATCAGAAGATTTAAAAAAATTACATAGAAAAAACGGTGCAGCCAAACGATGAATATTTACCAAACTATAATGTTTTTTTAGGAATTACATATTAATAGATTAAAATTCAGAAAAACTGGACGTTCATACTGGTGGATAATTGTTTATATAATCAAATTCTAAAAATTTTGTGCGTGCCGATCGAGTCAAATAGTTCCGCCTTTGTATTTTTCGTCCGCCGAATAAACTATGTTTTTTATCCAAAAAGTTTAAGGTTGTGCTATAAATAAATTATGTTTTGATTTTTGTTATATATAATTCGATTTGAGATGAGTATTGGTCCTTTTCATCGTTCAAAATCATGATTGATCTAAGACTAAAAAAATGCATAGTGGAATACCCCTAAATAAAAGGGTCATCATTTTTTTATTCAGTTTGAGTTTCACGATTTTTTTTTATTATTGTATATCTAAAATATATTTAAAATTATTAGGAAATTTTGGATCTATATTTTTTTATATCCTTTCAGACTGGATATCAGAGCATACGGTCTCATCTCAAGATGCTATCATTATTTTGTACGTTTTGAGACAATATTGTTACTTTGTTAAGATTTTCACAATGTTCAAAGTCTTCTTTAAGTCTCTCTGTCTACTCGATATAAACCATCACTTAATTTAAAAGTATTTGAGTTACAAAAAGAAAAAAAAAAACTAAAAGTATTTTTAACGTGTATAGGCAGGCCCAATCATGAGAAGAAGAAGAGGAGGCAAAAGGTTTAGGCATCATAAATATATATAATTCTTATGGATAGCAAAACAATTGTGTAGTGAAATAAAGGTGGCTTTGTTTTTCTAGTTTGGTTTAGATGTTATACAACTTCTGCCGGTAATATGTGTTGGATTTGAATTTGGTAAAGAAGCCAAGATTAAAGTGTAAAGCTATATAAACAATGTCTTTTGGATTTTATTTTGGTAAAGAAGCGAAGATTAAAGTGTAAAGCTAGAGAGTGAGTAGTGTTATAAACACTGTTTTGCATAATAATGACACAATAGTATAAAGTGTTGGACCTAGTGGGTGAAGGACAAAACAGACGACTGAACTATTTGTTTTCTCGTACCAAAACGATGTGAACTCTAAAGTATCTTTAGATTAGAAGAAGAACATGCACCCGATTGATGTAATGAAATAGATAAGATACCATTGATCTTTCTAAAAGTAAAAGCAAATTTGAGTACTATTCCCATATATATGAATCCCTTACCAAGCACAACTATTCATCACTTACTAATTACTATATACCGCACGTAAAATATTGTTGGTCTCGTTATATGTAAGGAATTGCTCTCTTCGTCACTGATTCATTTTTATAACATTGTATCGAAACTCACATATTTTGACATTATAGCTCGTTAATCTTGTACAAGTAATTGGTGAAATAGTAGGACTAATGTTCTGAAAAAGTCTATTGAAACAAAATTTTAAAGATCTTATTCATAAGATTCTTATCACTAAATTTTATATTTTCTTATCATTCTTCTCACTAAAATGTTTAAATATAGATTACTTTCTATAAATAAATTTGTCAAACTCTACATAAATTCCCATCCTAAGAAAATCACCTAAGATAAGATTGGACTAGTATTATTTCCAAAATAATTAGCTTAATTTGGTCGGTGGTCAAATCAGTAACGAACTCTTAATGTATAATATTGCGTCCTTTAACCCTTAAATAGAGTCAAAGAAGGAAATGTCAAATTATGAATTAAAATGAGATTATACAGACACCTCATATATAGAGAATAAATTTTAATAGTAGATTCCGAAATCTTTATTCAAAGGCAAGACAAATGATATATAGATTTTTACTGTACACAAAATACTTTGAACTTAATACAAAATTATCTTATATAGAACATTATTATAGACTAATGGTCCATATTTTTGGGGGTCATAATATCATTTAAACAAATATTATTATATGTGTCAATTTTCAAAAATATATTTTTTGAAATAGTTATATCATACAAACAAATATGACATTTTTTATATACATATTAGCCTGTTACATATGTTTTGGGAATTATGGGTTAACTTGAAACGTTGTCCACAAAAATCGGGCACAGAATAAAAGGACCAAAACTAAATCTAAAAAGGACGGTTTCGTAATTTTCGGAGGCTCAGAAAATAAAAATAATAGTTTTTGATATCATACCGTAGTTTACAGACAACAGAGGTTGCTTACGTGGTGTCGAAGCACCAAAGCTCAATTAGATCCATCTTCTTTTTTTATTTAGGACAAAATCCGTTTCTTTTGTTTTTTTTGTGTGTTAGATCGGAATTTGGTGAGAGAGAAATGGGGAAAGTGGCAGTAGGAGCGACGGTGGTGTGTGCTGCGGCGGTATGTGCGGCGGCTGTATACATCGTACGGCGGAGGATGAAGAGCTCCGGGAAATGGGGTCGTGTGATAGAGATCTTGAAAGTGCTGGAAGAGGATTGCGCCACTCCAATCGCCAAATTGAGACAGGTGGCAGATGCTATGACTGTTGAGATGCATGCTGGTCTTGCCTCTGAAGGTGGAAGCAAGCTCAAGATGCTTATCAGCTATGTCGATAATCTTCCCTCTGGGTACAAATTTTCCCTTTTCATTATTTGGATTCAAAAATGTGATAAAGTTGAGATTTTTTCTCAAGTTTTATCTGATTTGGATAAATCATTTGCCACGTTTATCTTTTCTGGATAAAGTTGTGATTTTTCCATCTGAGAAAGTTTCATTTCATTTCATGTTTATGACTCTAATTTCGATTTCGACGTCACTTGTTTGTTTGATTGGGATTAAGTTAGATTCTATTGATGGAATCCAGATCCGTCGTTACTTGTATAAAAATTCTGGGTTTTTTTTCATGAGAAAAATCATTGCGTTTAGATTCTTTTCCTACAACATAGGTGATAGGTTTTGATGTCTCTCTGCCCCCTTGATTTTCTCTCTTTTTTCATGTATTTTACAGAGTTTTCTTCTTTGTCTTTTTGTCTTTTTTTTTTTTTTTACTTGGTCCTGTTCCTAGGTCCTCTGGTTTGCTTCATCTGTTTTTCTAAAGAAAATTAAAGAGCTAAAGAATATATGAGTAGTAGAATATCTCACTAGTAAATGAGCACTTGAAAATGACAGTGATGGGGATAGGAATTTGCCTACAAAAATTAGTCCCTAGACATACTTATTGCTGGACTTAATGACAGGTTTGATCTCTGCATTCTTAAAGTATCAATCTTGTTTTCTGATTGTTCACCTCTATTAGCAAACGGAGATATTCTTAACGCGGTTAGCCCAGTAGCCAGTGCGTCTTTAGTCTATGTGGAGTCAGTTTCACTGGCATTCTTTTGTTTTGAAGTTCCGACGCTGATGACACAGTAAACTTGAGCTGTGAGTGAATCTAATCTCTTTGCCATCAATTTTGACAGCGATGAAAAGGGTTTCTTTTATGCACTGGACCTAGGCGGTACAAACTTCCGTGTCATGCGTGTGCTTCTTGGTGGCAAACAAGACCGTCTTGTTAAACAAGAATTCGAAGAAGTCTCCATTCCTCCTCATTTGATGACTGGTGGTTCAGATGTCAGTTCCCTTTAATTTAATGTTTAGTCTTGGCTGATCTATATATTGTGTGTTGATTATGTTTTGGTAATCATGGAGCCAGGAGTTATTCAGTTTCATCGCTGAAGCACTTGCAAAGTTTGTCGCCACAGAAGGCGAGGACTTTCATCTCCAGGAGGGTAGGCAAAGGGAGTTGGGTTTCACTTTCTCGTTTCCGGTCAGGCAGACATCTTTGTCCTCTGGCACTCTCATCAAGTGGACGAAAGGCTTTTCCATTGAAGATACAGTTGAGCTTGTTACCCTCTTCATTTATTTCAAATTTACCACGGAAGCATCATCCATGCTTCCTGTGGCAGTCAATTTCATGATCCGTGTTCTTGATGTAGCCCGGTAGACCAAAAAATTACAGTCTTTGGTGTGTCGTTTTGAAGGCAAACTATCGATATGATGGAGCTCTTTCTGAGTTATATTTATAACTGTGTAGGTTGGACAAGATGTTGTTGGAGAGCTTATCAAAGCTATGGAAAAAATTGGGCTCGACATGAATGTCACAGCGCTTGTGAGTTTTCATTTTACCCTAAAAAATAACAAAATTTTGTGTCTCAAAGCTAATGTCATCTATTTGTTAACGGTTCTTTATTCCCTTTTGTAAATCCTACAGGTTAATGATACCGTTGGAACCCTTGCCGGTGGTAGATACTATAACCCGGATGTTGTTGCCGCTGTTATTTTAGGCACCGGCACAAATGCAGCCTATGTCGAACGTGCCCATGCAATTCCTAAATGGCACGGCTTACTTCCCAAATCAGGAGAAATGGTTTGTGTTTTTAAAAGAACATAAAACCTCCATTTGAGCGTTGAGCTACTTGAATCTTAGTATGTACCACAATGCAGGTGATCAACATGGAGTGGGGAAATTTCAGGTCATCACATCTTCCATTAACAGAGTATGACCACTCGCTAGATTTTGAGAGTCTGAATCCAGGTGAACAGGTATGAGCTTTGAAACTCTGCTTGTTCAAGTTCGTTTAGAGACTTACAATTGGATTCTCACTCTTAAGTTTCTACCTGCCTTTCTCAGATTCTTGAGAAAATCATTTCGGGGATGTATTTGGGAGAAATCTTGCGTAGAGTTCTTCTGAAGATGGCTGAAGAGGCTGCTTTCTTTGGGGACACTGTCCCGCCTAAGCTGAGAATACCATTCATCATAAGGTTTATTGTCTTCTTTCTACACAGTTTTCCTGAAAACAGAACCCTTACTTGCTTCGAATCAGAAGTCTAATAATCACTTTGTGATATGCAGGACCCCAAACATGTCTGCTATGCATAGCGATACTTCTCCGGATTTGAAGGTTGTTGGAAGCAAGTTAAAGGACATCTTGGAGGTCAGATTCTCTTACATACAAATTATATATACTATTGTATAATGAAGTCTCAACAACAAATGTTCTTTGATGATCGCTTAGGTGCCAACGACTTCTCTGAAGATGAGGAAAGTCGTGATCAGTCTCTGTAACATCATTGCCACCCGAGGAGCTCGTCTGTCTGCTGCAGGAATCTACGGAATCCTCAAGAAACTAGGAAGAGATGCAACAAAAGAAGGGGAAACTCAGAAATCGGTGATAGCCATGGACGGTGGGCTGTTTGAGCACTACACTCAGTTCAGTGAGTGTATGGAAAGCTCATTGAAAGAGTTGCTCGGAGACGAAGCATCAGAGAGTGTCGAGGTGATTCACTCGAATGACGGGTCTGGAGTTGGGGCCGCGCTACTCGCTGCTTCTCACTCTCAGTACCTTGAGGACTCTGAAACAAGTTAATTTAACACAAGGTTTTCATCTAAAAAGGTAAAACCTTTGTGTTTTTATCTTATGAAGACCAACTCTTTTTGTTTTGCCATTAGGGTTAAAACAAATAAAAGGGAAATTATTTTTGTTTTTCAATGTTGAGGAACAATAAAACCTGGAATTATTTCAGGCTCTGGAAAATTCAAAAGACCAGGAAATGTTGTAGAATTATACATATAAATATATCAACATTTTTTTTTTACAGATTACAAAGAAGATATTACTGTTGTTATTGATGCATTTGGCCAAAAGTTTCCAGATTTATGTGGAAATTTGATCTGGTTTACATCTGCATTGGAAATAATATGATCTTTTTACTAATGATAGGGAAATTTTGACCTTGAAATCTTGAATTCACAATTTAGCAATTGGTTTTTTGAGCATAACCGTCAGTGGTACCAATAGTAATTTTGAGTTATCGGTCAAATAATAAATCTCTTCGAAACGACACCGTTTTACCCGTGGCCTTTTCTTCATTTCTCTCTTATCTTCTCTTTTCTCTGGTCTTTCCCTTAAACCCTAAAAATCTGATAGTGGAGGTTGGTTTGTCAATGGGAGATTCACCTTTCTTCACTACAGTTTGCGTATCTTGATATATTCACCTTCCTTCTCTTTTTTTTTAAACCCGAGAACCATGTACTGTAATTTAACGAGAACTCAAGGTTTTCCAATGGCGATTAGGGTTTCTCTACAACAAACGAAAGCTATAAGCTGCTTCCAGTTCTCGAAGTCTTCGTATTTACCGGCAAACCCGAAAAGAAATGCCTTTGCAGATGTTTCGACTGGGTTTAACAGAGGTAAGAGTCAAAGAAGTCTTTTTGTTAGTTCTGTGGAAATTGGAATGTTAGGGAATCTTCAAAGTGTTAGAGAGTTTTCGAGTTTTGGAAAACGAACTAGTAATAGTAATAGTAGTAGAGGGAGATCTGGAGGACTAGGATCAAAGGCTTTTCGAGAGAAGAGAAGTGATGGTAATGGCCGCGGGGATTCGATTTGGGTGAAATCTGATGACAAACCAGTGGAAGAGAGGTTTCAGAGAGGTAATAACAGGTCATCTTGGGATAAACGAGATGGTAGAAATGATGCTGACAGGAGAAGTAGATTTAGAGGTCAAGGTGAATCTAGAAATCGTGATTCTTTTCGTGCTCGAGGAAATAATAGAGGTGGTGAAGTGGAAGAAGATAGCAAGAAAGCTAGTGGAAATTCCATTTGGGTTGCTAATGATAAACCAGAGAAAGAGCTGTTGCCGAGAGTTAATCGGTCATCGTGGGAGAGACAGGATGGTAGAACAAGAAACCAGAACTCTTTCCGTGCCCGAGGTGATGATAGAATCACTGAACTAGAAGATGAATCAGCGAATTATGCCCATGAAGATGATCATATGATCGTCGAAGAAGGGGAAATCGAGGATATTGAAGAACCAGTTGATACTAGGTGGTCTGAGATCAAAACTAGGTTCAATCGATATGATGTAAGAGATCAAGGGCGTGACAGTGCAGCATATCAAAACTGGAATAGGCAAGAGAGTTGGGGTAGGAAAACGTGGCAAGAGGCGACCGAGTCAAGCGTGCCTAGGATGATTGGTGAAGTAGTTTACGGAGTAAGTCCAGTGTTAGCTGCACTCTCTGTTGGGAGACGAGAGTTCTATGCTCTGTATGTTCAAGAAGGTTTGGATTTGAGTAGTAACAATAAGAAGAAGAAAGACAAGAAAGGTTTTGAGAAAGTCTTGAAGATCTCTGAGAAACTCGGGTTAAACATCAAGGAAACTTCAAAGCATGATCTTAACATGGTCGCTGATAACAGACCGCACCAAGGATTGGTGCTTGATGCTTCTCCATTGGAATTGGTGAAAGTGAAAGAACTAGATCCGATTTCATCAGAGGAAGATAAATCCTCTCTTTGGGTAGCTCTCGATGAGGTAACTGATCCGCAGAACCTAGGGGCAATCATAAGATCTGCTTACTTTTTTGGAGCCACAGGTGTTGTAGTATGCGCTAAAAACTCGGCTCCATTAAGTGCAGTTGTGAGTAAAGCGAGTGCTGGAGCACTTGAAGTCATGGAACTTAGATATTGCAAAAACATGATGCAGTTCTTAGAATCTTCTGCTGAGAATGGTTGGCGTGTGGTTGGTGGTTCAGTTTCTCCAAAGGCTGTTGCTTTAAACGAGGTTTTACCCGGTAGCCCGACAATTCTTGTTTTGGGGAATGAAGGAACGGGGTTAAGGCCATTAGTGGAGAGATCATGTACTGATTTAGTTCGGATTAGCGGTAATATGCCTAACGATGTTGCACCTGCAGAGTCTGATGATGTGGAGGTTGAAGGATTGAGATCTTTTCTTGCTGTAGAGAGCTTGAACGTGAGTGTTGCAGCTGGTTTGTTTCTTCATCATTTGATAGGCAACAAAGCAAGTGTTTGATTTCTTGGTAAATTCTTCTAAGCAATTTCATTTTTTTGCAATAAACTTGGGATCTGCACTTTACGTGTACCACTTCATGCTCTCATTCTCTGGAGTCATACAAAAATTTAATTTGTGTTTGATTGTTTTCTGTCACATCCTGATCTCTCTTTGCCTGAGAAATGTTGGCTTAAACGAAATTCTAAGGTTGCATTCTTTTTAATGTAAAGTTTTTTCTTTTTTGTCACACACACGTAAGAGCAACACAACACAAAAGTTGTCTAACAAGGAAATTGCCATAAAACAAAATCTCACTTTGATCGTGATCCTCCGGAAACAAAATCTCACTTTGAATTATCTAGCTCATGGAAAATACAATTTAAATGTTCAAAATAGTAAAAATTTAAAACAACAACCAAATTAATTTGAAACACAAAAATGATTATGTTCGCTCGCAAGATAATATGTCTATACATTTTTACATATTATTATATAATTTAAGAATTATCAATCTAGTGATATAATCCCTGCTCGATGATTCAGTATTCTAATAGGCCATATGTGTTTCCCACCAAATATGATTTGAAGAACATTGCAAGCAAACAAAATCATATCTTATAGTCACATCACAGAAGAAGATGCATAGAATATACCCACTAAATATTCAATGATCAGGTCATAGGAGCAATAAATTATACAATGAAATATGTTGGAGAATGATAAATAAACCTAAACATATGGGGGGACTTGGGTTGTCAATTGCCACATATGATTTCAAACTTGAAACACACATGTATCAAAGCTGTCACCACTTGTGATACTCTGTTTGAAAAGGACGTGGTCCTTCTCCTTTAGATTCGGGCATATCATTCTGGCATCTTTGCCGCCAAATTTACTTATTTAAATAACATTATTTTACGATTAATATAACCCTTCATAGGATGTAAAACTTAAGATGGCGAGCAAACTAGTTGAGGAGTAGGGATGGGCATGAATAACTGTTCCATGTCTTCTTCTATCTGTTATCGTACCCATTTCAAAATATTCACGATTTACAAATCGGGTAAAAAGTTTTATAGTTTTATTATTTGTGGTATCGACCAGATATCAAATATTTTTTTTTTTATGATCCATTTCGATAGCCGTCTCATTATCCACTTTTGTTATCCGATCCACAAGTATTCATATATCTACTATTAATATTTTATAACTCAATTATAGAGTAAACTATATGGTATATGATATAGCACTTAAGTTGAACATATATATTTTTATAATAATTTTCCAGTCATCAAAACTTGATTTTACAAATTATTTATGTTTCATAAAATTTACATCTTCATTCGATGCAAATTTTCTTTTCTTTTTTCTTGGAGGTGAATGAGTTTCAATCTGCTAGATAATTTATGTTAGTGTTAATTAGATACAAAATTGGAAGTTTGTTAAAGTCTTTTATGTTTGTTTATGTACTCGTTTGTTTGTAATGTACAAGTAATACGCTTCATTCCTGTATTCTTTTTAACTTAAGCTTCACGCCAGTTTTAATTTTTAACTTTAAGTATGTAAATATGATGGAAGAAGGAAGCTTTTACATTTTGAATTATCGGTAATAATATTGAAGCTGATAGATTAAAAATTTGAGTTTTGAAGTTTGTAATTTATTTATTTTTTGAATTACTATGTTGCTTATACATAGTTCTTATTTGTTTGTAGTGACTTCTTCATCTATTGATATATCAATTTTCAAATTTATATGTTTATCAATAAATTACACTATAATCATTCGGGTAAGGGTAAAGGATCGGGTATTCACCGGGTCGATAATTTTTTTTCGGGTACCCATTTGGTAGGGTACTCGTTTTTTGTGGGTCGTGTACGAGTACTAAAATTATATTATTTGTAAGGGTCGGGTCTGGTAACGGGTACCTACAAAATCAAAGGTATCTGATCCGTACCCACCACCATTGAGGAGTTTAGTTTACACAAATCTAGTTCATGTGTTAAACATGTAAATGTAAATGTATATACAGTAGAACCTCTTTAAATTAATAATCAATAAATTAATAATCACCCTAAATTAATAAATTCTTACGGTTCCGAGTTGGGCCGGTGTAAAAAATGACGAAATTCGATAAAATAATATTTTAAAAAAAATTCCTATGTAAAATATAGTCTCAATAATAGCATAAATTAATAATTAGATATATTATGCATATATATATATATATATATAAGTATGTATTATATATATATATATATATATATTATGTGTCTGCCTAACCACTAAATTCACTTCGGTTGCTCTAACTTCTCTCCATAACTTTCTCTCCCCTTTCTTCTCAGATCTACAAAACTTGATTGCAGATTTCGCCGGTGTCCGGCTTTGCCGGCACCGTGCGTGAATTTACTTATGTATATTATGTAGTTAGCTCTTTCTTTCTCTTTTGTTCCGGCTTGTTCCGAAACTTTCGGATCTGTTTTTCCGGTTTATTCCGGGTAAAATCCGACTTTGGTTCGGTTTTTGATCTTCTCATCTGTTCTATTGCTTCATAGGTTTTTCAGTAGATTGGGAAAACCTATCCCGGATCTATAAATCCTTCTTCCCCCTTCGCTTGTTCTTTGAATCTGATGAAAGTAAATCTCATCCCTTTCGTCTATAGGTTTAAGTTTTTCTCAGATTTAAGGCTCAAGGTTTTTTAGATTATTTCAATATGGTTGATGAGGAATTAGGGATTTTGTCGAGTTGCATAAAATCTTTAAAGAGTCATCCAGCTTGATAATCTAAGGGCTTATTAAAGAGGGTTTCAAGGGTTTCCGGAGATGAACAGAGGGCAAAGCAGAGGAGACTTCAATGGTGTTTGTCGGCAAGTTTTCCAGGAAGAAGATGGATCTGGAGGAGGAGTCGACACGTGGCCTTACATACTCAGAATAGTTTTGCAATTTTATTTGTTTTATCTTTTCTTTGGGCTTAATTGTAATCATTTTATCTGGGTTTATCTTGAAACATTTTAGAATTGCAAAATTAAAGTCTGTTGTAATTGTTGGGCTAACAGTTGACAGTTGACAGTTGACAAAAAAAAAATATTATGTGTCTAAGAGAATATTATAAAATATGACTCTAATGTTGTTTGTTTTTTCTTGGAGTTTGAATCTCGTTGGAGCTCATCTATATTTTTCTTTATTGCTTAAAAACTCATGGTGTTGTCTGCTCAATATGCATAAAAAAAATTACCAAGATTTCTAGGCGCAATAATTGTTTTCTTATGCATAACTACTTCCAAAGGTACCGTTATCTGGTCTTCAACTTCATCATAATCATTTAAGATTGTGGCTACAATTTCTTCTAAACTCTAAACTTTTGAACAAGTATATTTTTCCCACGGATAGTCGAGTAGGTTATTGATATCCATTTTATTCTGAAAACGGAGATAATATATGAATCAAAATTTCAAGTTCATGAATGTCTTTTCAGTAGTTGCCCCATCTTTTAAATTCCTCGATACGACATTACTTGAACGAAATTGCAATGTAATTTTTTTTGCTATTGTCTCTTGTAGTATATGAACTTAACTGTCCAAGCCGAGACTGAAAATTTGATAGCAAAAGCATATAGAAGTTTTAACAAAAATAAGTTATGAAATGTATAAACTATAATACACTTTCTTATTTTTCAAAAATGAAAATTTAAGAAAATAATAAACTAAAAATTTATCTATAAATTAATATATCTATAAATTAATAAATTTTCAAAGTCCCAACATTATTAATTTATAGAGGTTTTACTGTAACCAGTAAACAAATTGTAAACAGTGACCAAATATGTTTAAATGTTCTTAAACTTATATATCAAAAGATGTCTATATTCTCATGAAGTTTGTAAATGAAAGCATTATATTAAAATACTTTCACATTATTAAACGTCTAAATTAAAGAATGTTTATATTGTGATGGAGTTTCTAAACGTTTATATTCGAATGAAGTGATGGGTCTGATTGGTTAAAGTTGCAGTTTTGAATTTTTCGCTGCGGAAATTCAGCAAACTGTGGTCCTGATTGGTAAAGGGGCCGATTGGTATTTAGACTGTACAAGCTTGTAGGCTGTAAAATAATTTTAAAAGTCGTAAAAGTCTTTTTTTTCACCAATCCACTTTAATAAAATAACAGTTCTAAAAGTCATCTTTAAATTTCTCACAACCTCTTTTTACTTATTTACTCTTGTTACGTTCTATTTTTTCAAAGCTACCTTTTTGGCTTTTTTATTTTTATTTTTACAGTCACATTCATCAATTTAAAAGCCAAAATTCTTACAGTCAATTTTTTCTAAAAAGCTCACAACCACAGTTTTAAAAGTCATTACCAATCGTGCCAAAAGACTTTTAAAATTGTGGCTGTATAATTATTGGCTATAAAATTTAGGATTGTATTTTTATTAGGATTGTGACTTTTAAAAACAAAAAGTCACTTATTTCCAGCTTTTTAAAAAATCAACGTAATAAGCAAAAATTTTAAAATTTTGGTTGAGTGAATTTAGGGATTTTGAGAATTTTTAGGGGAAGAAAAGTGAGATTGACAAAAACAGTACTTCAAAGACTGCAATTAATTTTACAGCCTCTACAGTTCTAAAAGTCTATTCGCCAATCACATGTGACTGTATGCTTTTTTCTTTAGATTGTTGCTGTAAAAATTGTGTCTGTGTCTTTTGAAAAGAAGAAAAGTCACTTTACTGGCTTTTTAAAAAAAATGGTGTGCAAAGAGTAAAAAAGTATAGAAGAAGGCTGTGAGAAATTTAGGAGTACTTTTATGATTTTAAAAACTTTCTACTAAAAAGTTTCATTGGCTAAAAAATCAAAATTAGTATAATAACAATATTTATGCGTATTTGGCAAGCAAGGCTTGGCTAAAATATATAAGATCACAAAACAATCCTCCTTTTAACTTTGATATGCACACCATATTCGAAGATACTTAATGAATCTTCTGTATGTCTTCACAAGCATTACACCAAAACCTTGACATGAAACTTGTAATCTTTGACATTGATATTTTGTCAGTTGAAAACAAGACATGACATAAAACGGGAGAACCATGGAAATAAACTTTAAGAAAACGTCTTTCCCTCCAAGAGAAAGCGTTTTCACATCTCCTTCTTAATTTGTCCCTAATAAGTGTCAGAAGCTGCTGTTTGGAGCCACTAAAACATTCCCATAAGCCTAAGTAAGATCCAACACCTCCCTCCTTAATTATCAATACCTAACATAACAAACATAATTCTCTGCATGATAAGATCAATGGAGGCTCGATAAGTAATATGTTGTATGCCTTTGACATGTAAGTTTTGATTAGGGGTGGGTAAATTAACAGAACCGAACCGAGCCGAATTTCTTAAGCAAACCGTTCGGTTCAGAATTTCCTCAACCCGAACAGTTTGGTTCGGTTTGGTTTAAAACCGAACCGATAAACCGATGTGTTTTAATTAATTAATTATATATATATATATATACAACTATACACATATATTCTTTGGTTAGATTTAATGAATGTTGCGTACAAAAGAAGAAGTAGATTTAGTGAAGAAGTTTAATTTTTCATTTCTTTTGAATTTTGACATACAACACTAGATTACTAAATCTATAATAGTACAATTAATCACATTTAGGTTTTTCTTAAATCTTTAACATAATTATTAAAGGTTAATAACCCAATACAGATTATTTGCTTCTTCTCTTTTCACTATGTATAATAACTTATACATTTGATTTTTAAATTTTTCTTTTTAATGGTTTTTGTGTTTAGTCTGAATTCATATTTTAAATAATTTTTATTGTTTATTTTTACTATGATTTAGGAGTTTAATTTCAAGTTACATGGAATGCTTTTTAAAAACAAAATAAAACCAACCCGAAATGAACCGAACCGAATTAAACCGAAACAAAAATGAACCAAACCAAACTAAACCGAACCAAACCGAACAATTCTCGGTTTGAGTTTGGTTGATGTTTTATTAGAACCGAATAACCCGAACCGAACCGAACCCGTACCAAACCTCGAATTGAACCGAAATGCCCACCCCTAGTTTTGATTGCCAAAAAACCTTCTTTGTAGTTTGGATTGGTACGAAGACCATGTGTTATCTCAGCACAGGTGACCTACAAAGGCTCTGAAGTATGATAGCCTAAAACAAAGAATTTTTTAAATGAGCTTGTAGGAAACATAACACAAACTTATCAACCACAAATTTGTTACAACATATGGATTAAGCTTCTTTGGCAATAAGTTTATTTGCGTTGAGTTTCGTCCAAATGAAAGCGGCTACCCCTGTTGAGATTTGTGGACAAATGTTGCTCCAAACTCATGAAAAGACTTGCTTGTCATTTTGTCAGCACTAGGGGCTTTGTTGGCTTTAATCTCTCTCACATCTTTACAAATTCCCCCACCAGAGACTCTCTTGATTAACACCATGTTCATACACAAGGTATTATCCTCACTTCCAAGCCATAAAATATCCCCGTAAACTATGTAAGATTGGATGTTTGAAATAGCTGATGAAAGTAGTCAATTGCGATAAAACCCTATGATCCCTCATAGTTCCTCACTTTTATTATCCAATTATAAAACAATTATGTTTCACATATGGCAAGTTTGTAAACTTCCATGGAAAAATTTGATGTTCGCATCTTCATATGTGGGCCAGTTCTTTTAACTTTTGTTTTGATTTTAATAAGTTTTCTCATCCCTATATATCTAAACTAATTCAAGGTGTGTTGATTCCAAGCCCATATATTTGCGCAACTTCTGTAATTTTGTTTTGGAGTTCGTCGGAGATTTCATTTTCATTTAGCTAATTATTTCCTACATCCAGCTAGCCGATAAAAAGACAACCATTTTCCATGGTGCAGCTGTAAATTTCAACCTTTACGCACTAGTTCCAACACTTCTTTTTTTTTTAGCACCAACGCCTATCAAAACATAATCATCCACAACGACTAGTATTATCAGCCTCTAACTTAGTCAACAATGGTTTGTGATTATACCCCCATGCGGTTCAGATATTGAAAATGAGAATGAGGACAATTAGTCCAAGTATCCTCTCGAATTCCAGTCCATGGGAGCTTATTATCATGCTTGGTGGTTTCTTAATCGACACTCTCTAGCAAAAATTTAAAAAGGATAAAAGTAGCCTACGGTCTAACGAGACCACCAAACTCTTCTTAATTATCTAATAGCTCGGTGAAATATGAAAATAAAAACCATGCTTCATCTCTTTGTGACCTGAAACTTTCCAAATCATTCCATACTGCCCTTCGTCTATGTAAAACCGGATCACCATTAACGAATGCAATATAATAAAATTACCTTGCTTCAGCTTCACGTCAACCCAAAGATTATTAGAAATCAAAACTTCTACCTCGTATGTTTTTTTTTCTGTAACAATGCTCATACACTGCTCAGACCCACAAAATCCACAAAAAGGCTTGGTCACAACCCAATGATCTTTGGTAGCCTCACACATGAGCACTAGAGTTTTTAATCTCTAAGACAAACACAAATTCGGGAAATGTTCATGACATATTTTCTTTAGGCGTCAAATTTTCAGGTCGTTTCTCATACCCTACTGTTCTAATTGATTGTCGTCATATAGACGGTTTGTTTGATGATTAAAAAAAATAAAATATAAGAAACAACTAAAATCATTTGTATTTAATTATTATGTATAAATTTTTTTTTATATTTTTTAAATATGTGGTTACTAAATTACTATTTGTCTTTGTTATATTATCAAGAAAATTTTCATAGTAATGCATTCTTGTTGATAGTTTTCAACAAATTTAATATCTTAATGTATTGTTTTGATTTACTTCTTCAATTTAAGAAAATAGTTTTAAAATTTCTATATGAAAGTAAATACACGAGTAATTTGAGCAAGTCTAAAATCTTGTTTTATCAAATTAAATAAGTCTATTGTAGTTATTTATAATTCTACTTTAATTCATTTGATTAATCTTTTTTTATCTCATTAGATGTTAATGTTATTCAACTTCACAATATTTTATTTTTAACATTGTTTTGAATTCCAACAATGTAAAAATGGAGAATTCAATTGAAGAATTAGTTGTTTTGCAATAAATTAAGAAAAACAAATGAATAAAATTTAATAGCCAAATTAAATATTGGTATTAATAGAGAGGGACACATGGCAGCTTGTCAGAGCTTGCTGAAAAGTGTAACTTTTCAAAATTATATAAGATATATTTCTTTTCTTCCACAAACATTGTCTTTCAAGTTGGAAGATATATTTTTTCATCATCAACGGCGTCCATAATCCTTGGGTATTGGAAAATAATTAATCGAAATTTTCTTATAAAAACACATGTTGTAATATACTTCTCAAGACCCATAATCGCATATTTGTTAACCACATGGTGTGGTGATGACAATGGAGAAGTGAACGTCATAATAGTTGTAGATTGGATTTCCAACAACACATACTTGTCGTACAAATCTTCATATATATCAAAGAGTGGATCACCATACATCTCTATGTAGATCTCATGGTTTTCTCCTCTTACAATGATTGGACTTTTGTCCTGGATAGGATAGATGCTTTGACTCATTATGAAATCCAAAATCGTTTCTTGATTGAGAAATCAAAGAGACGTGGCTCTGATACTAAATGATGGAGTAAAAGCTTCTAAGGATAGGGTTTGAGAGTTCTCCTCTCAGAACTGAGGTCTTTCGCAATAGCTCTAGAGTTTGTGAATATTTTTCACAGTGGTTTATTAAAACCTCTTAAAAGTCTCTTTATTTATCAAATCACAAACTTTAAACGGCTTATTTATAATGAAACTCAAAACCAAGAAAACCCCTAATATAATAAAGGAAGTCATTTAAATAATAACTAAAATAAATAACTAAGATATTTGGAAATCATCCAAATATCTCGATTTATATATCTCGCTGCATCACGATCCTTTTAAATCCCATCATACACTGCTAAAAATCTTCATTTCTCTTGTGAAGTCAACTAATCCAAGTTATCTTGTACCCCAACAATAGTACACAAACCAGTTATGCCTTCTACACAACTACTTTACACAACTCTCTTAATCGTGAGATTGCCAAAATTGAAAACTGATACACAAAGTTTTAACTTATGTATTCTAACTGCAAGTGCACAACAAATTCCGTTATAGTACTTAAGGTCTCGAATCCACAAGGACCAATAAATGCAAACTAATTTAATAAAATCTAAATTAAATCTAGGACAGGGGTTTTTGGTTGTTTAAACTAATGCAAGTGACTAACAGATTAATTAATGATGAGGGGTTTTAGACAATTAAAAACAAGGTTAGGCCTCGGGAACTTCATGTAAAGACTCAAAACTGCAGCTAGACGCGTCGAGTATCGATTGGCACCAAGAGTGGTGTCGTTTGACACCGCATGGTTAAAGAAGGTACCACTTAAATCCTAAACATGAAACCTATTGTAATGCAAACTAACCTCCATTGTGAATGCAATCTATAATTAATTCCTAGCAAACCAAATTCTTTTGTGAGTCCTAAGGGATTAATTATGCAATGAGCCTAGGTTCAACTGTTCATAAACTATCTAGACCAAATTCCTTTGTGAATAGATAATTTACTCCTACTAAGATGGGTTCAAGCAATTATTAACACTTTCATGTATAATAATTAACCTATGATCTAGTTCAAGGGTAGCTAATATATGAACTAGCAATGAGCACAATCTTGAGGAAGAATTAAGGGTTGCAACCTAATTTAGACTTATGACCAACAAAAATTCATCTAAACCCTAAGAACTCCAAGCCTAACAAGAGGATTACTCAGACATAGCTAAGCAAAACATCATGCAATTTATTTGAAAGCAATAAGATATCCAAGAGAAAAACAAAGGGTTCAAAAAATCTCTCTCTAAAACTCTCTCAAAATAAATTAAAAGTATTTAAGGGGTCTGGACGGATTTTAGAATTAAGGAATTAACATAAAAGAATTGGTAAAAATCTTCATCTTGAAATTTTAGGAAATTTGTAGAATATTCGTCTGGTGGTGTCGATCGAGACCCTCCTCTATTTTTGTCTTTTTTATTCGCTTCCTTTTTTGTCTCTTCAGGTTTCCATTTTTGCTCCATAATTCTTCTAGATAATTTCAAAACTCCAAACTCGTTCATGCATCTAAAAGGACTCACTTGTACTCTAATAATAATATATAGACTCTAAAATATAAATAAATATATAATATTATAAAAACGGTAAAATATGAGATATATAAAAAAAACATACCTTTATCTTTATTATTCACCAAATTCACGCGACCGCATAACTCATTGATGGTGTCCTAAGGTCATCACAAAACCATATAGCTTTGAACTATGATTGGGCGCATAGACCAACCGACATTATGACAAGGAGAGTATACACCGAAGTAGGCCCGGCCCGAGGCTAAAAAAAAAAAGCACGAGCTTTAGGCACCAAAATTTTAATAAGAATTTGGGGCAACAAAATTGAACAAATTCTTTATTGTGGTCTAATGGTTCTGTTATCATTGATTGTAAATCAACCAGGGTTCGAATAATATTGAGGGCATATATTTTTTCTTTTTCTTTAGGCAGCCACATGTTTTGATATTTGTTGGGCCGGCCCTGACCGAACCCAGCCACCGTCATCCAACCTAGGCAAGAACCTCCACCATCAAACACAAAATAAACTTTTCTAAGAGACCAAATGAGACTAAGATGGAGAGGATAGAATCACCGTATAATAGGTGAGCTGCGTCACTACTCATATTCCACCTAAGGAGAGAAGGTTGTGACAAGAGCACTAGTTATACACTTATACTCCACTTAATTGATAAATTTTGATTTACACCTCTACACATCCGTCCTCTTAATTGATAAATTTTGATTTACACCTCAGTCCTGATTATTATCTCTTAAAAACGCGTAAATGTATACGGAAAAAAATAGGATTAGGAAAATATAATTTTGTTTATGTTATTTGTTTGAGCGAATCAGAATATATTCTCTTAACTTGTTTGGAATAATTTGTGATTAAAGTAAGGACGAAAAAACAAAACTTCTTATTTGGGTAGAAGGTGCTAATTAGTAACAATATAAAATTAAAAATAGTAAAAAAATGATTTGTTGAATAAAAAAAGAGGATGTGTCTGTGAATGAATGGTGAAATTGTGATTCCCTTATTTCAAAATATAAACTTTCTCTCTGGATTTTCGCTGCTCCATCAATGACGATCTCACGTATCTAAATTGGTTTCGATGTGCGTTAGAGAGACGAATTTGCGGTAATTCTTTTTCAAATCTAGGGTTTGCTCTGTTTTCTCCTTCTTCTTCTTCTTCTCGTTGGGACGTGAGGAAGAAAAGAGAGAAATAGAGATGTCTACATTGGACTCCATCGATGCGATTCTCTTCTCTCTCAGCAAAGCCTTTTGCAGCCCTTTTGCTGTCTTCGTTCAGATCCAGGTGTGTTCTTTTCTTTTGCCTCAGATCAAATGTTGGAGAGAAAAATTCTGGGTTTTTGCTTTGCCCATCATCCAAAATTGAGTCTAGATTGTTTTTATAGATATGGTTTCTTTTGAAGATTTTTGGGATTATAAGTCTTCTCCTTGACTTGTCTCGTTACATGACTTTTCTTGCCTTTTGACATATTTTTAACCGTGCCTCCCTTCTTTATATGCCTCAGGGATGTACGATATGTTTACTTCTTGCTCTAGGTTGGTTTTTGGCTGAATATGTCAGGTAGTGTCTCTACCTTAAAAATGCTTTGATTAGATGCTATTATGGTTGTACAATCTTTGTTTGTGTTTGCTGAAATGCGTGTGTTTTTTATTTCTAATGTTAAGGAACCGAGAGGTTAAGAGAATTAAGAACAGCATGAAAGCGGGTAATAGCTTGGCGTTCCTGTATCAAGATATCAATGACCTCGAACACTCTAAGCAGGCTAAACTTCCCAGAGTTAGCGTTGTCATGCCTCTAAAAGGTTTTGGAGAACACAATTTGCACAACTGGAGAAGTCAGGTCAGTCCCTTATCTTGCAGCGTCATCCGTCTCCTTTCCTTGGCAGACTTTTTCCTACTTGTCATGGTTAAGTTTTTGCCAGAGAAGTTTCTTACTTCCATCTTTATTCTTAATCCTGGTTGATTTATTTGTGTAGATTACTTCTCTCTATGGTGGGCCATTGGAATTCCTTTTTGTTGTAGAAAGTACTGAAGACCCTGCATATCATGCTGTTTCTCGTCTGTTATCTATGTATCAGGTACATACACGTTTCAGCATATTTTTGTCATTTTTAACTTGTTTTCTACAGAATTTCGTTAAAAATGACCGTCCACAAAAGGTCCATGTGTCCATATGGCTTTCCAACATGTACTGACTTCACAACTTTGCTCACATTGATGCCTAAATGTGCACAGGATGATGTTGAAGCTAAGGTTGTGGTTGCTGGTCTTTCGACGACTTGCAGCCAGAAAATTCATAATCAGTTGGTACGTATGATCTTTGAAGCAGACTGAATTTTAGGGTGATTGCTTTCATTCGTAACAATCGTGTATTACTTTTTCTCTGAGTATTTTAAACTCTCCCATTGTAACTGTTATTTGGCACAATCTTGCAAATCTAAAACCATCTTCTCATTTATGTTTTTCATTTGTGTTGTTCATTCATTTGTTGTTGCTGACTTTGTATGCTTTTGGTTTTGCTTTGTAAAGATCGGAGTTGAGAAAATGCACAAAGATACCAAATATGTGTTATTTCTGGACGATGATGTTAGACTGCATCCTGGAACAATTGGAGCTCTCACGGCTGAGATGGAGAAAAATCCAGAGGTAGTACTTGACTCAGTTTTTCTTGTCTAAATTTGTTTCTCCTTCTTTTTAAATTTGTTGAAGATATGGTTAGTGAATAGGCCCTTGAGTATGTTTCCTTCTGTCTGAAGTTGTTTAACGGTAATGATGATCTCTTGCAGATATTTATTCAAACTGGGTATCCTCTAGACTTGCCCTCTGGAACTCTAGGAAGTTATTGCATCTATGAGTACCATATGGTACAGTGATATTGTCACCCTTCTCTACTCTTCTTTCAATGCCTTTTTTACTGTAATTAAGCATTGGCTTTTCTGTTAGGCATTAAATTCGTCCATGTTTGTAGCATTCTAAAATTCAGCTTTATTTGCATGTCCTCTGTACAGCCTTGCTCAATGGGATTTGCAACTGGCGGGAGAACCTTCTTTTTGTGGGGAGGGTGTATGATGGTATGTGAACCTCATGGTATATCATGTTTCCTTTGTATTATCATTGCCACATCTAATCTTGGTGATTATTTGCAATATTTGTAGATGCATGCTGATGATTTCAGACAAGATCGGTACGGTGTTGTTTCTGGCTTACGTGATGGCGGATATTCAGATGATATGACACTTGCCTCTCTAGCAGGTAGCATCTACTTTCCCCTTGGTTAGACGATATACAACCTATTGCAAGTGTAGTTGATGTTTTTTTTTTTTTCCTCTAGGTGCTCACAAGAGGCTCATTACATCTCCTCCTGTCGCTGTTTTCCCCCATCCTCTTGCAAGTGACCTAAGTTTTGGAAGGTACATAATCGCATGTCACTTGTTTGAACCCCAAGTTAGTAAATTTTTAGACGTTTAACCACTTTTCTATCATATAGGTACTGGAACTACTTGAGAAAGCAAACCTTTGTGCTAGAATCTTACATATCCAAAGTTAACTGGATAATGAACAAGGCTTTGTTTGCCGTCCACTGTTATCTATCATGGGGTTTTGTTGCACCATATGTTATGGCTGTCATTCACATCACATCAGCTTTGAGAATCTACATCAAGGGCTATCATAAACTTGAAGACACGACTTTGGCTTCTGGTGGTGAGCATACTTTTCCTCTTATTTAGGTGGGTTATTTGTTCATGAGAAGATAAATTTATCCTCGTGACACGATGATTGCTCATCTGTTGTGGGATCTTAAAAATGTTGTCACATGTGGAAGCATAGTGATTTGTCATCTTCGACAAAACTGTAGGATTTTCTGTTTTCTTAAATATACTGACTTGGAAGGATGAGGTTTTATGTAGGTATGTCGCTTGTTATAATGTTGGCAATCTGCACATTTATCGAACTTCTTTCAATGTGGAATTTGACAAGACGAGAAGTTCAGCTATGCAATATTTTATCCCCTGAGGCTACCCGTCTCTCTCTTGCAACTTATAACTGGGGACTTGTAAGTGTTTTCAACCCCCTTTATTGAAATCTGAATGGTGTTAAAAGTTGTAATGGCTGTAGATTTGGAGGTAAATTTTTTTTTTTTAATTTGTGGAAAATTTTACAGATTTTTGTAGCAATGCTGGTGGACAACTTCCTATACCCGATCTCAGCTTTCCGATCTCACTTTTCTCAATCTATAAACTGGTCTGGAATCCGATACCACTTGAAAGATGGAAAGATTTTCAAGGTAAATCATATATGTCTTGACCTAGTCTTTCCTCGTATCATGGCCTTGAATATGTCACCTACTAGACAATTGTATCTGAGACTCTTTGGAACGCATTTATCAGATTGAGAGAAGAAAGGATATGGGACCAACAAAAACCGATTTAGGAGGCAAACATTTGTATGGTAAGAAAGGAGCTCCTCAAAAAGCTTCATTTTTAAGCTCACTAGGAAGAAACCTGGCTCACTGGCGACAACCGAAGAAATTTGATGTTTAAGGAGTCCGTTGTTATACAGTAGAAGCAAGCTCGAAAGTCATTTTTTGCCCGGGAATTCGCGGGTGATTTGATGATTCTTTTCAATGTTGGTGATTCTTTTTCCAGAGGGGGAAGATTTTATCTTGTTTTGACCTTTTTCTCTTGGCTTCAAAGTGTTTATTGGTGAAGAAAAAAGCATTATCCTCTGGAAAATTTTAATTTATTGATTTCTTTCTCTTTGTTTCATGGGTTTTTACTTAGCCGTTTGAAAAGAAATAATTGTTTATCATCTTCTTCATTCATCAGCTTGATTTCTGTAATTTTTGATACTCCATCAGTCGTCCGTTTAGTCTCTTATGTAACATACCAATGTTCGAAATCAAATTCCCATTCTTTCCGTGTAGTTCTGTTTGTACTCAAAATGATATGCTATTATGCACCAGTGTTAAAAGTCTATTAACAAGTACATTATACAGACACAAATATCACAAACTATTTAGCATCATTGTTAAGGATGTCGAAAGACCACTTATAACAAAAACTTTAAATTCAAACTCGCAAATGCTACCAATAATTAACGTTTACAACTCTGTGTTGATGATATACATTTTTCATATTCAGTTTTCTTTGTATATAAGTTTTTTGGCAAACATGCGATACATTTTAGAAAATCTTCATATAACAGAAAACAGTAACTTCCAGAGTTACTAATATAAGAAAGTGTATCATTGGTAGGGTAAGTGATACAAAGTTAGCATAAGCTTTTTTAACATTAAACGGTTCATTATTATTTGAATCTACAGAAGCAAACTTGGGAACAAGTAAACAGGAATTTACATACAAAGCAGACTCTTGAGTTTGTGCTTGATCTCAACGGTAGAGACGGTAGGTGGGGCTGTACATGCTACTTTCTGCGCACTTGAGAATCTCTCTCGGTCGTGGAAGCCGCCCCGCCACTCCTGAAAACCAACATCAAAATTTAAACCGCAGTCTAAGGTTTAATAAGATAGAGAGAGAGAGAGAGTAGAAAGAGAGAGACCTAATTCATATGCCTTCGTTGCTACATCGGCTGCGATATGAGCCGATATCTTTCGGATGGAGGAGAAGGAAGGATATATCATTCCTTTCTCATAGTTCTCTTTGCTTACTTGTCCGGCTAATGCCTCAGCTATCACACAGAACAAACCTATTAGAGGATTTGTTGGTTTTAGATATCTCAAAATTTTCAAGCATTTTAAATGCTTACCGGCGGCAAGAAGCATATCATCATGTACCCGTACTGCTCCTGAGATAACTAAACCGAGTCCGAAGCCTGGGAATATGTACGCATTGTTTGCCTGTGTTTAAAGAAATGGAAAGAGCGTTTACTACTTACTAGTGAGTTCATGACCCCCATGGGTGAAGAGAAAGTAAGCTTCTTCTGTTACCTGTGTAGATACAAACACACTTCCTTCATACTCAACTGGATCAAACGGACTTCCACTTGCGAAAATTGCACGACCCTTCATTTGAAGAAGATCAGAGATCTTAATATCCATATGAATGGAAGCCATATATGGAAGAATGATGTGGCGTAGAGAGACTTACCTTACTCCATGTATAAGCTTCTTCGGCTGTACATTCTGATTGCGTTGTCGGGTTAGAGAGAGCCATTATCAGAGGTCTCTGCAACGACATTTATGTTGGTTTCTCTTCTTCTTTAACAAAAAATATGCCCTGCTAGAATCACTTGAAAAGCTAATAACAATATATACCTCATTAATGGAAGACATGGCTTCAATCACTTCTTTTGTAAAAGAGCGTCCGACACCAGCCGATCCAATTAGAACCGTCGGTTTTATGGCCTGATGATGCCACACATAACTTAAGAGAAAAGAAAAGAGACTGCGATTAAAGATTACAACGCTTACAGGAAGAAGTTTCAAACCTTGATAGCACCTAAGAGGTCTTTAACTGGTTCATGTTCATGAGCCCATGGTTTCTTAAAGGCTTGAAGTGAATCTTTACGGGAGTTAACAATCAGCCCCTATCACAAAAAGTAAACTTCCGTCACATTATAATCTAATGAAATTCTTGTGTTTAGTTTTTAGTTTCTTGTACCTTGGAATCAACAAGCCAGATTTTCTTGCGGCTTTCCTCTACCGAAGCATTCATCTGCAGAGGTAAGATGAAATAAATTGAAAGCGATTGGACCCAACATTTCACAAATTCCAAGAACATTCATTACCTGTTTCGATATATAGAGAGCTATAAGTTCGGCTATTCCAGTTCCGGCCTGCAATAACCAAACAATAATACAGAACAAAAAAATGTGAGCATATGTGGACTTCGAGGATCAGACGGTGATGCAGAAAATTGATTCTTACTTCACCAGCACCAAGAAAGAGGAAGGTGTGCTCTGCAAGTGGACTATTCATCAACTTCTGTGCGGAAACTAATCCCGCTAAAACAACAGATGCTGTCCCCTGACACCAAAAGACAAAGACAAAACTCTTTCAAACTATGAAGAGAACAGAAACACATAAAGAAGTCTATACTCTTACCTGTATATCATCGTTGAAGACGAGATGTGTGTCACGGTATTTGGCAAGCAACTCAAAAGCATTATGATTAGCAAAATCTTCGAACTGCGTAAATGAATGGAAGATGATTAAACCATATAACAGCTTACACAATAATAATGTGTATGCACAAGTTGCAGAACCACAGACAAGGACATTTTAGAACACCTGTATAAGAACATTTTCGCCATAGTTCTGCTTGACAGCACTCATGAATTCATGCAAGAATTCGCTGTACTCCTGCAATTATGTTATGAAAAAAGCTACTTACTTTTTTATATACTTATAAAAATGATTATAGCATCACCGAAAAAAAAGAAAAACATACCTTTCCTGTTGCTCTCTTTTGTTTGAGCCCTATGTAGAACTCATCATTCAACAGTTTCTCATTGTTTGTTCCCACATCAATGGTTACAGGTAAACACTGCCAAAAAAGCAATACAGTCTCAAAATTCCTGACTTATAAAGTACTGTTATAAACCCTTGGTAAACTTAAGCCATTACCGCAGAAGGACGAACACCTCCAAGTGCCGAATATAACGCCAATTTACCAACTGGTATACCCATCCCCTAAAGGCAAACCAACCCTGTTAAGTTACTTAAATGTTCAGATCATATCAAAATCACAACGAAAAAATACCTGACATCCAAGATCTCCTAGTCCCAAAATCCTTTCGCCATCGGTAACAACAATGACCTGTATATTCCTTTCAGGCCAATTCTTTAACACATCTAGAATCTTTCCCCTGTATAATATAAAGTCTTATGAGTAAAGTTTAAGTGGGAACAAAGGCAAAAAAACATAAGAGAAAGTTACACTTCATACTTCTCTTTTAAACTGATGAATAAACCTTGAGGTCGCCTGAAGATACTTCCATATTTCTGACAAGCTTCACCAACAGTTGGAGTATAAACAATAGGGAGAAGCTCCTCAACATTATCTATCATCAACTTGTAAAACAGCCTCTCGTTTCGTTCCTATTTTAAGTTCAATAAGAGACTCAGATATGTTCACACAACAAATTTGCAGATGAAACAGACAAGATATTACCTGAAGTTCTGTCAGGGCCATATACTTTTGTAATGGAAATTGATACTGTCGGATGTTGTTCATCAGCCTCTTCTCCTGGTTCATTACAAATCCCAAAAAAGCATTGAGTAAAAGTACTCACCGATCTCCATTAACACAATAACCAAATGACCAAGTTTTTGTACCTGAAGAGCTTGATCAAGAACAACTGGAGGGAGAAGGCCACGCAAGTAATGAGTGTCTCTCTCTTTCTCAGTGAAAGCAAGTCCTTTGTTATACCGAGGATCTCTCAGTAACGAATACCCACTGAAACAAGAACTCAGACCAAAATCTTATTTAGACAAGAAGTTTCAAGGTAGAACTCAGTTGGTGAGAGACAATAGAGTTGGGCTGTTACCTAGAAACGGAGAGAGACCATGGAGTTATGTTGTGCTCAATGGTGGCTGAATCTTCTCCGTACACATCAACAACGCCCCCGTTAACGGAGGATTTCAAGTCTGAGTTGGTCACACTCTCCATCTTGAAAGGATATCAATCCGAAAGACAAAAAGCAAACAAAACGTACAAAAACTTTCTCTACCTTTATGTAATCAATAGGACTTAAAAGTAATGGAAAGAAGAAGGTTGTGGAAAATCCAAATGGAAGCTTGAGGATGCAAAGAGGTGTCACACTGAAGAAGACAGCTTTATACACCACATGGACTCAGGAGTTGCCACGTACAATTAAACTTAATTATTTCTAATTTAACATGACATTTCATTTATTTATTTCATAAGCAAAAACACACACGGAACTAGAGGACAATCTAAGATTAGAACAAAAACACAGGCACTACGTCACATCCCTTGACCTACAAGTTAGGTTAGCCAGATAAGTAAGATACTTGCCTAACAAAAGGCTTATTTTTCACCACAACATTAACAGACAAGTGTGATCAACCCACAATCTTTTTGAGCACAGAATGTGAAAATAGGATCGACTTCTCGTCGCTTTTCTCAAGGTAGAATCTGCACAGGACCGGGCCTGCAACCTTCCAGACAAACCCACATTTTCGAACGTCGTTCTGCTTGATGGCATGATTGTAAGTGACGTTGTAAAGTGCAAGAGACACTGGATACAATTCTTCCAGACTTCTCTTGCTTTCTTTAAACCCTGCAGCACCGTAGAATTCCTGATACAGAGAGAAGAAACCATTCAAACAATGAATATCTAAAATTAAAAAAAAAAACGAATCGGTGATTTATGAACTGTTCAGATCTTTGTTCTTGGAATTAATTGAACTGAGGACCTTACCTGCTTGTATCTCTGAATTAATTCATTGGCCGAATCGTCATCAGAATTCATCGCCTGGCTCATCTCAAATCTGTAATTCTTGTACCAGCGTCGACAGTTCTCCATGTGAAACTCAGGGACCGGCTCTTCTTCGAAACACTGGAGTTTACTGATTCCTAAATTGTCACACTAAGTTAAGTCGATAAACATATTCGGGATGGTGTGTAGTCCGGTTATCAATAGTAACAGGAATAAACCTGATAGTTGGGGTGCCTTCTGAGAATCTACAATGTCATAGATTAATCCAAGGATAGAAGTGGACTTGAAACTTCTCTTATGCTTAGGCTCCATGTAATGTGGGTAAGCGTCGAGCTTTACGTCTAATGGGAGATCGACCTTAGCCCCCTTCTTCGGTGCATCAAGAGCATCATAGTAGATATCAATCAGCTTTAGCAATAGCTTCTTCCTTTCAGCATCCTTGTTGTCTCTATCATCTCCCAACGTGAGGAGGGGATCCATTATAGCTAGCCAGCTATCCGCAGCTGTCCCTATAACACTGCTGTTAACCGAGAAAACAAAGCATATCTTAATTACGACGTAAATTCCAAAAAATGGTCTTACGAACCGAGAATCATTCACTATTGTGAGATTAGAAGGACGCCCAGAACTAAACTGTGTACCTGTCCTCAAATCTTTTCTTGATGAACATATTGAAAAGCTCTTCTTCCAACTTTTCTGGTGAATATTCACTTGGTTTTCTACCAGTGTAAGTTTTACTAGGTGGAGAAGCACTCACCCACGGTTCACTTGGCTTGAAGCTTTCAAGTAGCTAAAGCATAAGAATTTAGGTTTCATCAGCCAGGTCTAAAAAAGTGAAAAATTTACTTTCAAATACAATGGATATAGCAGCGTACCTTAGGATTTCTAGATACAAAGTACATGTCGCCATCAAAGTCACCACCTGCAATCTCATCGCCCAAAGATCTTGGACCTGTCTGAGGGAAGAACACAGCATACTTGGAATTCCCGATATACTCTTCCAAGGCCTTAACATATGTAGCCTTCAGAATATGTATGTCTCCGAAATGTAGTCCAGGATTCCTGTAAACTAGCACATCCCCTGATATCTGGCCAGTCTCCCTACAAAACCACAAAAACAGAACTAGTGAGGAAACGAACGGCTAACTCAGTTCCAAGGAAGTAAGATTCAGAGTGATAAAGCAAGTGACTGGGAAGCATACATGATGACACAAACTTCATCTTCCTTAAGCTCTCCAGTGGGATCCACTGTGCCCATGAGATAGTATGAATCGGTAACAGTAAGTTTTCCTGCTTTAAGATCATTCCTCTCTGTCATTAAGAGAATAGACAGATGATGCTTCAAATACGGTTCGTCAAGGGGGATACCCATCGAGATCATTTCTGCAGTGTTATAATCATCCATACCCCCATAATTACGAGCAGCTGCACAAACAAATTAGTTTTATTAAAAGACCCGTTAAGAGTTTACTTATACTTCCAATAGTATTAAAGATTTCAAGAAACAGGACGCATCTTAGTTAATTCACTCAGTAGTTTCAAGAGTAGTAAAAAATTGCCAAAGAACCAGAAAGACTTGGGGTTCTACGCACCTTTAAACGCAGCTTTTATGTTGTTAAATACAGTTTTCGACTCTTCCAGTGTGTTGCGCAATATATCCAAAAAGAAGTCATTAGGGACTCCTCCATAGCTAAGGAGGGCAACCAAATTTCTTGATAGCTTTACAGTCTTTTTCGGTGGATTACTGGAAGAAGGAAACAACCAGAAATCATCAAATAAGAAGAACGTCAAGCCATAAGTTCAGTTTCAAGACAACAAGAATCCAAGAGATAGATACCTCGTAGTGACTACCTCGAGGGAGTTAAAAGTGCTAAGATTTGACAAATTTTGATCATTATACACCTTGATCATAGAAGGTCGAACTTGGACAGTCCGCGGAGGAAGCTGCCAAATTATGAGCAAAATTAGATAGCTTGCAAGCCTGACTCTGGGACATGAAAGAGAGACGACTTACTTTCTTGTTCAATAAAAAAGTTCCCTTAACAGCATAACCATCCTTAAACATCCGAAACTGGATCAGAAGAGGCTGTCTTGGAAATAAAAGAATTGTTATTACCTGCGTTATATAATAGAAAATCGAAGTTATACATAGAGTGTAAACTACATACCGGCTCTTTGCCACAGGTTCCCTGTGCTTCAAAATTTGAATCTTACTCTCGATTTAAAACAATAAGAAACAAACACGATAAGAGAACAAGAGTTAAACAGAGGGAAACTAGGGAACCCATCAAATTGTCATGGAAGTAGAGCAAAGACCTGCATATTTTCACTTCTGATATGTTTCCCTTTAAAAATATCTGTAGGACACATCCGAGCAAGGTCCTCAGAGATGTAGCCAGTTCCATCTGAATGTATACGAGGTTTCCCATTCTTATCAGGAACATCATTATTATATTGATCCTGCCATTGGAAGAGAAGCAAAAACTTCAAAGCACAAAATAAATAAACAAACTAAGTAAAGGCATTAAAGAGAGACAGTCCTAAAGAAAACATGAACTAAGGAAGTACATGGCAGTGTATATCATCGATTGTCTCGAAGGTAATCCCAGTCATGTCAACTTCAAGCGTTTTCGTCTTTGACAGAATTAACGAAAACCTGAAGCATCAACAAAAGATAGGCAAGTCTGATTACGGAAGAGGACATCTCTAGAAGAGTTTGAAGATGTTCATCTCCCTCTAATAGAAAGTTGGAAGAAACAAGAGTACCTTGCCATAAAGTTGGGCAAAGATGGCAATGTATGTACATGCATAAAATGCATGCGAGCTTCATAAATTGACATCCCGGACATGATATAGGGGGTTCTCATTATTAGCTGAATATACTTTGCATTCAATGTATATATTTGTGTATCTCATA
>OVAP01000674.1:0-31479 GCA_900406295.1 Aurinia saxatilis
CGTATTACTCGCAAATTCCTCGCAAACACAGGCCTCGCAAAGCCGTCGCAAGCTACTTCGTCGCAAATACGTCGCATAAATGTACGTCGCAAATTGGTCGCATATGCATTTGTCGCACAATCGTCGCAAACTTATTCATCGCAAGTACGTCGCAATACGTACCTCGCACAAACGTCGCATTACGACGCATCGCAAACTCCTCGCAAGGCGTCGCAAAACTGTACTAATCGCAAATTCGACGCACAATGTCACCGACGCAACGTCGTCGCAAATCTGTGTCGAATTTGCGACGTTTCCTGTTTTGCGACGGACAGGGATTCGACGCAAAGTCGTCGCACACCCGGATTTGTGACGTCCTTGCGTCGAATCGTGCCCTCACAAATAGCCTGTTTTCTTGTAGTGCTCGTTTGGTTAGTGAAGGAATTATATGTTATGCTTGATTGGTACAAGAGTCGAGAAAGATTGTACAAACCTATTTTTGGTTTGTTTTTATTAATGAAACATGGAATATTATCCTATAATTTTACATTTTTAAATACGTGTATAGTTTAATATTAACGCCAATATGTGTGGGTATAATCGTATAATATACAATATCTTATGTAAGATATAGATTTTGAAGAAAAGTCCTCAAATGGTACTTTTAGGCACATGAATATCTCAAATGGTATAACATATTGAAAATTTCGTAGATTAGTATTATATTTTCATAATGACCGTATTATCCTTTAAATTGGCAGAGTATGCGTGGATCAGTAAGATCCAAAGCAGACTGACTTAATGAAAATTGACAGAGGTTGCGTGGGTCAAATACAATAACATAGACCGAAAAAAAACTAGACGTAGAGTCAATGTAAAGTGGACTGCAGACTAAAAAGTTTTTATGGTGGATTAATATTCTGTTTTTTAAAATAGAGAATATATAATCTGTGCTATTTTAATAAAAAAATTAAAGGTAGAGTCAAAACAAAAGCTCAAGTATACTCTATTTTAAAAATTCAAGGTTTTAATATATCTCTTTTCTATTTATCTCTGTTGGAGTCCTCCCAAACCCGTTTACAATTTGTTCGGTTAAAAATAAAAAGAAGTGAACCAAAAACGATAATCAAAATTCGATTGAATGATATTCTTTTGTGAAGATAGCCCTTATGAACTTTGTAGTATGATTCTTCGATAACATGTGAGTACATACAAAACCCAGAAAAAAGGAATGGGCTTCGTTCAAATCGGAGAAGAAGATGGGGAAAGAAAACTGTGTTTTGTTTTTATGAAAAAAAACAGCATGTAGTCATGGAGTTAGGTTTCCCTAAAAGTCCACTCTACGCTCCTCCAAAAGGTCACCTCGCAGAGTGAAGCCAGAAGCAAATCCGTCTGAACCAACTCCATCTACGCAGGGGAGACTTAATTTTTGCTCCTCCCTTCCCTCGCATTGACTATATATTACGGTGATTGACTCCGACTCCGTCTCCGTCATGGCCGTCCCCGGACTCTTCTCTTCCATGGCGCTCCTCCGTGATCCATCTCTCTCTTACTGTTTCATCTCTTGTGAAATGTTATAGATAACCAAATTGTACATTGACAGGTGTGGGTTTCTCAAGCGAGCCTTTAGGTACTGCAACCAAGAAAAGTTCTCTTATATCGCATCGACTTAATCTTATCAAATAAATTAATACTTCTCTATATAATCTCAATCTGGGTTCTTGTCCTCCTCTTTGCTATAAGTTATCCCGGGTTTAGTTAAATACGAAGGTATACTTGAGTGATTCTATTATGTCATTCATGATTTCTTCTTAAGAAGCAACTCTGTGTTTAGCCATAGTTCATATAAGAAGCTAAAGGTGAATAGAAAAGTGACAATAGAGGCTAACTGTGTTTAGTTGATATGTAGGATGAAAGTCTTTGTCTGCGTTTTTCAATAGAGGATTTGGTAGTACTTAAATTCTGGTTATATGATGGTTCTGATGTTGGCCCCTTACACTATTCTCCAACTACAACTGTCACAAATGCTCAAAGAGAGAATCGTCTCTGAATGGCCAAAAGGTGAGCTGGAATTTACTGCAATTGCTATGTTTTTGTTTCATTCATTTATTTTCAGTTACTCTCTGTTTTAACAATTTCTTCACTTATGCTTTGATAGACTAATTAAGGTCAGACTTATATATATATATTAAAAGAAGGAAGTTCTCTACGTACTTATGAATAATTATGAATACATTGAACAATTACTTTAACAGAATCCTTGTCTATTTTATTGATTATGTTAACAAGGTCAAATCTCCATCTTTTTACTTCTTACTTAAGCTCTCTGATTAGTAACAAAATGTCTCACATGTTGTGAAAATCTGATTGTCAGTTTGTGTTGGAAGCTGCTACAAAGTACTGTGCCCAGATTGCAACTCATCGTCATGGATGATGTGTGCTTCAATGATGTATTTTAAACTATGTTGGAGCGCAACGTGACATGCTCGTGGAGGAGATTTCAATACACTTCAGGGTTTTGGACCTTTTGGTATATAATGATAAATAGTGGTGTTAATATTGAAGAGAAGATTTGTGGGTAATGTTAAACTGCTTTGTTGGTAATGTTAAACTCGTTGAGGTTTGAATGACAATTCTACTCTTTGATATCTAACTCCGCAGACTTCTAAATATGGTTGGAGTGTAACTTACACTGTGTAAGAGACTTTGTGATCATATGAGGTGTAGGTTGGATAAGATGCAAAATCACTAACTGCCTTGGCTTCTATAGAGTGGAATAAGTCTTTATTTTACAATTCCTGCTTGATCCTTTAATTTTGAACTTCAGGTCTCATTTGGCTTGGGTGGATTCGTTGTGCTGTTGGGCAAAAGGTGAGCTGGACTCTTTACTGCAATTGCTATGTTTCTGTTTCATCCATTTCTTTTCAGTTACTAAAACAATTTCTTCATTTGTGCTTTGATAAACTAAGGTCAGACATAAGTCACAATATAATCGTGCTAATTGATGCAGTTAAGAACGCACTACGCCGAGCTAGCGACTCAGAAATTCAGTAGCCATGTGGTGGAGAAACATTGTCCAGAGTCACAAGCTGAAATAGTCCACGACCTTCTCTCTGTTTCAAACTTTGAATATCTCTTGCAAGATCCTTTTGCAAACTATGTTATCCAAACTGCTCGTTCTCTGTAACCAAGGTCTGTACATTCATATATGATATATCTATATACATAACAAAAGGTTAAAAAAAAAAAAACATAACCTTCAGATGAATAGGACTTCAGAAAAACACTGCTCTTGTTTTGTTATATGCCTCTCTTTTTTTTGTAGTGACAACAAAGGATGGCTGTAGAGTCTGCCTCGGTCAATGCATAGTCAACGCAGACTCAACAAAACTTTGGTAGAGTCTGCGTCGCTCAATGTCCAGTAAACGCAGGCTCAACAAAAACTTAATATAAACTAAGGCTAGCAGAGTCTGGGTCGTTTAAACGCACAATTAATGCAGACTCAACAAAAACTTTGGCAGAGTCTGCATCAGTTAATGCAAAGTCATATGCGGTGGAGAAGGGATCGACGATGGTTGATTCTGCTACGTCGGAGTAGCCACGGAATTAGGGTTTGAGTCAGAAGGAGGAGAGTATCAATTGAGTTTCGAAACTGAGAGAGAAGGATTATACAGAGAATAAGGGAAAGTGTTGAAGAGGCAGAGAGAAAGAAGAAGAATATAAAAAAAAAAATAAAAAAAAAAAAAAAAAAAAAAAAAAAAAAAAAAAAAAGAAGAAGAATATACGTAGTGAAGAAGAGATCTGCGGCTCTTTCCCTTTTTTTATTTTTTTATTTGTTTTGTTTTATTACAAACATTTGTTTTTTTGACGTGATTGTTTTAATCTGATCTAGGATTTGTTTTAAGTTGTAGAATCTTGATTCATGTCAACTTGGCTTCTAAAATAATCACAAGAACCAGTCACCAATTTTATCTTAACAACCATTTTTTGCCACCATAAATATTTTGTGATCTATGTTAAGTAACGCAGAGGTGACACATAGTCAAAGTAGATTGGTTTAATAAACACACTCAATGCAGACTCAACATAGAGTTATAATGGACTTAAAGCATACTTAAAACACATTACACACTGCAGGACCCTTTTTGCCTTCTACTTAAAAAAATAGTGAATATGCATGTAGACTCAATGCAAACTCAATATGTGTTTTCCTAAACAATGTCAAAGATATATAAATATGTATACAAAATACATTAAGAACATAAATCATAACTTATAACCCCTAACTCTTTATAAATCATAAATTTGCTATTATTATTAATTCCTTAAAAAATTTTAAACTATATCTTGTAACATTAATAGAGTGGTGACAAATTATAATCTTATATATGTAAAACTTGATCTATTATAAATCAAATGAAAGGTTTTTAACAATTTATAACATAATACTTGAGAAGATGATAAAACCAATGAAATTGGATCTCTAGGATGGACGACGTAGCAATAAAGAACAACTTTTGGTCAATCATGTCGGTTTATATTTTTTGTCTTTTCTTATGTATCTATTAAATAAAAGAAAAAATTTATATAATTCATTACATAGTACTCGAGAAGATGAGAACCAATGATATATATTGGATCTGTAGGATCGATGATGTGGCAATCAAATTTTAAATCATACACTAAATTCTAAATTCATGCACTTATCATGATACCTTAAACACTAAACGATCAAAGAGGTATTTCCTACATCATAAACCTTAAACCATATATATACTATATCCTAAATTTTAATCAAATATTTATTTATATTAAAAATCCAAGGCAATATATTAAAAGTTTATTTATGTTTTGTGACATCTTATACCATAACCATTAAACAAAACACATAACTTTTGATATATGCTTTTGGTTTTTACGGATAAATGAATGTTTGATTACGAGTTTAGAAATATGATTTAGAATTTATGGATTAGGATTTAGGGGTTAGAATTTAAAGTTTAAGTGTTAGGGTTTATGGTTTAACGTTTAGGGTTTATGAGTTAGAGTTTAGGTTTTCAGGTTAGGATTAGGGTGTATGGGTTAAAGTTTAGAGTTTGAGGGTTATGTACTAATTTATCGTAATTTGTTAATTGAGAAATATTTTCTTGTAAACAATATATTTCTTTTTAGATTTTATTATGCTAAGATAATTTTTGTAAAATATGAAATTATAGTAAAGGGAAAAGGAGAGGTGGAAGAAGAAAATTCATATACTCTACCTTTATAAATAGAAGGTAAAAAGAGTATGCTCTGCCACCATAAAAATTGTGTAGTTTGGATAGACTCAAATCATACTTATAAGAGACTATATATTCTTTATGATGAAACTCTTTTTATCTTCTATTTATGAAGATAATGAATATGTAGTTTTTACTTTCTTAATGCAAATCTAATACAAACTAAAATTGACTAAAGTTTTCTATGCATTCAAACTAAACTAAATGCATGTAGACTCAGTGCAAAGTCAATGTGATATTTTTATATATAGTGTAAAATATGTATATCGTCATTGTTTATTATGAATGTATATATAGTATTTTTCTCCGGTATTTTCATATTTATATGATATATTAAAATTTATACAATAATATAATAATCATTTTTAGTGCTGGAGGTCAAATGCTAGATCACAATATTATTAATTTTTTTTTTTACAAAATACAACCAAATACAAAATATAATAATCTTCTGGGTCATAATTCTTTATACCAAATACAGAAATAAGCACGGTGATAAGAGTTACATGATTCTTCTGCGTGTTCTTCTTTGAAACAAAAATACGGTTCGCACATCAGTTGAGGCAGAGGAGGGCTATGGTGCGGCTTCTTCCGCCAGATTCTAACTCGTCTCCGAGGATCTCAAATCTTCGCCGCCGTCCACAGAAAAACGCCTAAACAATCGAAGTAAATCAGATCAGATCTCCAAAATCACTAAGGCTTAAAGGACACTGAAAGATGAAAACACAAATTTAATTTCAAAATTAAAAACACAATAAATCAGTGTTTAGTTTATAAGATCTGAATAGAAACTTCTTGAATCAGGGATCTTTAATTAAAGGATCTGGATCTTCATGTTTGAATCTTCATGAGAGACCCTTTAATCTAAACTCTCTCAAACCCAAAGGAAAGGCTTGAGGAGAAGAAAAATGGTTCACTTGAAAAAAACCAGAGAAAGATCGAATTAAGTTATGAATCTTGAAAGTTTAATTCGTTAAGGTGATTGAAGAAGAAGAGAAATGTGAGACAATGACTGAAGAAGAAGATAGAATAAATGGTGAAAGAAGAAGAATGCGAGAGATTCTTTTTTTTTTTGTTTTTGTCAACAATATTTCATTGATCGATAACATGCTACAACTTTGTTCCTTATAATTTTTACATCCAATTGATTACAACCATTTGATTTTGTTACAAGGTGCATAAGTCCTAGCATGTTTGGCTAGCTCATCTGCTTCTACATTGAGTTCTCTGGGTATATTTTTGAAGCTTTTATAATAGTGCATAATATCCTCCAGATATATCGAAAGTGGTCTAGTATCCCTCTTTGTATATTCTCTGGTATCCTCTTTGAGATATTTGTAGATCTCTTTCGAATCTCCACAAAATGTAGTTTCTGTGTATCCTAATTTCCATAACTGGAGGGCTGCTTCTCGTAATGCAAATGCTTCGGCTTCAGTTGGAGAATTTACAGGGGGGATAGTCATGGCTCCTTCAAGTATATTTTCTCCATTTATGTTCTTCAATACCCATCCGGCACCTGCGACTTCTTCAGCTGATTTCCATGAAGCATCAACAAAACAACATTTATTGTTTGCTAGCCTTATTACGTCTAGGGGAGTTTTAGGAAGACTCTCCACAATTTTTTTTGCGGTAGCTACAATTTGATTCAGGACATCTTGCTGAATCTTTAGTTGCATATTAGCTTCTTCCCATTGCGTATGATCCCCTAGTGCTCTATTAATAGCATATGGTATGGAAACTTGTCTATGGTTAAATATTTTTTCATTTCGAAGTTTCCATATAGACCAGGCAATAAAGGGATATAATGGTGTTTTTCCTGGTTCTACTTGATTTCTTTCTATCAGGTTTTGTAAATTCTGCAATGGAGTGTTTATAGTAAGAGCATCACCTGGAACATGTGTCAGAGGAGCTAGTTCCCATATCTCCTTTGCAATTCTGCAGTTGAACATAGCATGATTTATTGTTTCATCTTCGTCACCACATAATGAGCATTTTCCTTCTTTTGTAATGTTTCTTCTTTTTAGTGCAGTTGCTACCGGTAAGGCTTTGTTGATTATTTTCCAAAGGAAGTGCTTGAGCTTTGCTGGGATGTTTAAACTCCATATTTTTTTGGTTATTTTGCATAGTTGTGGGTCTTGATTTTCCAGTTGTGGTGTTTGTCTGTTTTTCCACATATGGTACCCTGATCGAACCGTGTATTCTCCAGTTTTTGAGTATTCCCAGCTTAATCTGTCTGTCTTGTTTGTTTTGCTTGGGTATATCCTCTTGATTTGTTGAATGTCTTGTGGGTGAACCCATGCCTTCAGCTTTTCTTCATCCCAATGATTAGTTCCTGCAAGGAAAAGATCTTTAACTTTCATATTATCAGTTGGGGCTAATTCAATGCATCTTGCTGGTCTAGGTTCTTCTGCTTTTATCCAATTGTCTTTCCATGGGTTTATTAAGTTACCCCTCCCAACTATCCATTTAACTCCCTTTTTTATTAGCGAGATTCCTTGGTATAAGCTTTTCCATGCATAACTTGCGTTAGTTATCTTTTTTGCTTCAAATAAAGTAGATTTCCGGAAGTACTTAGCTTTTAGCACTTTAGCTAGTAATGTGTTTGGATTTTGCAGAATCCTCCAGCTTTGTTTGGCCAGCAATGCAATGTTAAAGTGATGTAGATCTCTGAATCCTAGCCCTCCCTGCAGTTTTGATTTAGTTAGCTTGGACCATGATACCCAAGGAATCCTTGATCTTGTCTCTGTGGAGCTCCACCAATATCTTCTAATTGCCGAAGTTATTTTAACAATTAAGCTTTTTGGCAGTAAAAAACAACTCATGCAATATGTTGGTATCGCCATAGCTACTGATTTTATCATGATTTCTTTTCCTGCTGTTGACAGAAGCTTTGAGTACCAGCTTTGCATTTTTGTTATCATTCTTTCCTTGACAAATGCAAAGGTATTATTCTTACTACGGGCTATCATATCCGGTAATCCTAAGTATCTGCCAAAGCTTCCAGTTTCTTTTATACCTAGGATATGTAGTATTGCAGTTCTTCGTTCAGGGGATATACCTTTTCCAAAGCAGATGGATGATTTCTGGTAGTTGACTTTTTGGCCGGACATATCTCCATATGTTTCCAGGATTTTCATAACATTTCTTGATTCTTCCTCCGTGGCTTGACAAAATAAAAGAGAATCATCAGCAAACAGCATGTGCGATATTGAGGGGCCATTGTAGCTTGCTTTAAAGCCATGCAAATTTTTTTGGTTGATTTGATTTTTGATAAGCATAGAGAGTCCTTCCGCACATATTAAGTACAAATAAGGTGATATGGGGTCTCCTTGTCTGATACCTCTTACGGGGTTTATTTTCTTCGTGGGTTGCCCATTAATTAATACTGAGTATGTTACAGTAGTTATGCACAGTTTTATCCACTCACACCATTTGTGGTGAAATCCTAGTTTCTCCATTAGGTATAGTAGATATTTCCACTCCACCTTATCGAATGCTTTTGCAATATCTAATTTTAGGGCTATATATGGAGTCTTCAGACATCTAGTATGCAGCGAATGCAGCAGTTCATGTGTTATGATGATGTTATCTGTGATTAGGCGCCCTTGGATAAATGCAGATTGATTTTCTGATATGATGCTATGGATCCATGGCTTAAGTCTGTTTGCTAGGATTTTGGAGATTATTTTATAAGCTATATTGCATAAGCTTATGGGCCTAAAGTCTTTAACTTCCATGGGATTCTCTTTTTTCGGGACAAGACAGATATGTGTATGATTGAGCTCAGGATCTAGGTAATTATGATCAAAAAAGTTCTTTATATATTGACACACACCTTTGCCTATGATGTCCCAATGATGCTTGTAGAATCCACTATTAAATCCATCGGGTCCCGGAGCTTTGTCAGTGTGCATTTGATTGATAGCCTGGTGGATTTCTTCATCAGTGACATCTCTTATTAAGTAGGAGTTGATTTCTGTGGTGACCTTTGGTTGGATAGTCGGTAGGTTGGAGAAGCTTGGTACGGAACATGGCGTATGATGTTGTGAGCTGAAAATATCTTCGAAGTAGCTACTAATAATTCTCTTTATGTCTTCCGGTTCATGCCAGACTCTTCCGTTGCTATCTTGTATTACAGTAATTCTATTAAAACTTCTTCTTTGTTTGGTTTTTGCATGAAAAAATTTTGTGTTCTTGTCACCTGATTGGAGCCATAAGATTCTGCTTTTTGTTCTCCAATACAACTCCTCTTGCTGGTATTGATATGTAAGTTTTTTCTTTATTTCCTCTATCTTTGCATCATTTACTCCATTGTCGTTTTCTTCATGAGCCTTATGGAGTTGCTCTTTTAGGTCTTCTATTTGAAGTTGTGAGTTGGGCCTTTCCTTTGCTTTCCATTTTGATAGATTAGCTCGACATTTGTTCAGACCTTCATGGAAACTGGTACCAGGCGACTTTGTGATTTGTTCTTGCCATGTTTTTGCTACCACATTCTTCACCTCTGGATTTGTGTTCCACCGGTTGTCATATTTGAATAGTTTGGCATCTCTCCATGTGTTGCTGGCTATTGTCAGAAGAAGTGGTCTATGGTCGGAGCCTCCCCATTTGAGGGCTTTTAGTTGAGCATTCAGAAACATGTCTAACCATTCAGCATTTGCTACCGCTCTGTCGATTCTGGACTTGATTTTGTGTTCATATCTCGTGCCTGTCCATGTATATTTTCCGCCTAACATTTTCACGTCGTGCATTCCAATCTCTGCAAGAAATTTCCGGAAGTGAGAAAATGTATATTCCGCTCTCAATGCACCTCCCTTTTTCTCTTCATTACTTTTAATATCATTAAAATCCCCTAACAATAATCTCGGGTTATTTCCACTATGGCCTGCTTGGAGTGTGTCTGCCAACCAGGACCACTGTTTGATTCTTATTTTTCTAACGGGATGGCCATAAACATAATACAAACTAAAGTACATGTTATTAACTGCAACCTGCAGGTGCGTGAGATAGAGACCATAGTTATTTACAACAAAAAAATCTATCTCTTTTTTCCAAAAGATAGCTAAGCCACCACTTAGACCTGAAGGAGGTACTAAGAAACTATTATCATAGCCAAGTTCCAGTCTAACTTTATCTATATAAACATTGTCATGCTTAGTTTCAACGAGGAATATGATATCAGGGTTTTGAGATTTCCTGATATCCTTGAGTAACGGAATTGTCAAGGTATTCCTCAACCCTTGACAATTCCAGTGCAAGATCCTCATTGGGCTTGGGTCGATGACCCCTCTTGGGTCATCGACCCCTCATCACTCCAATTTCCGCTGGTTCTCTGTCCTCGTGTTGGACTAACATCCTCTGGTACAGGGTCTTCCGCCTTTCTTTTGGAACCTCTTGATGACGAGGATCCTTCCTCACGAACGACTAATTGACCCATAAGTGAAGTTCCCGGTATATCAGGCGCTGGATAACCAATTCCCGGCATAGCAGTTTCTTGATCAAGATCTTCAATGATCCTGATGTAAGATCGCCGGCCTTGATATTGTTCCATCTCCGTGTGATAGTGATACTCTGGAACAATTTCCCTGAATGGCCTTGTTTGGTCTTGTGTATTCTGTACTTCCGGCTCATCCTCCATATCTTCCTGAACGTAAGGAATTGTTGGACCAGTGTGGGGAAGATTGGTGCTAGAATGCCCTGAGCTCTGGCCTCTTTGTATTTCTCTACACACATTGATGTCGTGACCCAGTGCTCCGCATCCCCTACAAAATTTTCTCAGGCGATCATAGGTGAATTCAAGAAGAGTAGGAGGTTCACCTCTGTAGAACTCGACGAAGCGAGCAAAAACCAGTTTCTGCTTGATTGACATACAGACTTTAACCCACGATTCTGGAGGCTTATTACCACCCGCTTCCTTAATATTATAGTCCACTGCTTCGATTCCAAGTGATTTACCAATCTCCAGAATAGCTTTTCCATTTCTGTAGTCAGATGGTAGGTTGGAGATTCTTACCCAGAATGCTATGGTTTGTAGGAAATCAGGGTTGTTTCTATTAGTCCATCTGTCAGCTACAACCATCCAATCCTTGAAGCTCCATGGACCGCCCTCAATAACTGCAATCAAACGATGTTCCGCCGGGAAGAAGAATTGGACAAGCCCCTCGTTGGTGGTTTGATAGTGTACACAACCCACCATCTTCCAGGCTTCAGGTAAGACCGTCTTCATCGGGCGTGGTCGGTGAAAGTTTGGATTGAGACAGCGAACGATGATACTTAACTCTTGATTTCGGATCGACTGGTGATGTGTTTCTTGTTGTAATTGCAGAACCGGTTGCTGGGATCCAATAGTAAGCCTTTGCATTGACGAATTGAACGAATTGATGAAAGGATTGTTGAAGGGATTGAAATAAGGAGAAGAAGAAGAGATTGATGAGTGATTTAATTGGATTTTGAGTGACCGAATCTTGATCGGAGATTCAACGCACAAGGCGCACGGGAACCCTAGAACTCTCGGGAACTCCCAACACTTTTGAACCCGCAACGTGTCGTGAGAGATTCTATTGGACCCCAATTCCTTCTTCTTCTTTTTTTTTTTTTTTTTTAAAATATTTAAAAATCTAAAATCCCCAAACACATGGTTCTTTCTATACTTTAAGAATATGATTTTTTTTAGTTTATCAACAATTTTTAAATTTTAAGTGAAGTATAATTTAAAAAACATAATTTACAAATGCTTTCTAAATAATAAGAATTTCCACGTCATTGATCCATACTTGTTGTGTTAGCAATGAATTATGAACTGTTAGATCAAAATAATCAACGGTCAGCATGAATCCGGATCTCCATGTCATTGATCCATGACAAACTGTATTAGTAATTATGGGTCATTGGATTAGAAAAGATTGGTCCAATGAGACGGACCCATGGATTGCGAGACAGGTCCCTCGCGTCCTCCGACTATCACCTCCACGGACTGAATCTCAGAAACGAGATCATCCACCAACGTCGCTCTAGCACTCGTCATCTCGTGAATATGATACTCTGCAAAAGGAAACATAAGACGGTTGGACGAAAAACGAAATCACAAGGCGAACAATCAAGCAACATAAACGACGAAACAATCTCAAGGATAACCACAAGCTGCATGGTTATTGAAACCATCGTAACAACCCTCGTCACCACTATGGTTTCCGACAAACTCATCACTATCATTTCGGAGACTGCTACCACCTTCATCACTACAAGGATCATCCTTACTAGCGAAGCTATACTATCCAAACTAGAGTTTTGATTACTAAACTCTAAGGCATGATTCTTGGAGAAAGGCTTACCTCCTCCGTTAGCATCTTCCGAACTGTCATCGGAACTCTCCGCGGAAGAATCGCCAGCTAAGCTAGAATCGCTGAAAGTTGCATAATCATCTACATCATCACGATGGCTCGCACGACCTTCTACCCAAGCAAAGTCGCAACCCGTAGCGTCATCGTGGCTCGCGGGAGAGATGGGGCCGAGCAAGTCGCGACCTGCGTACTCAACGGGACGTGTGTTCGTTCTGTGACCCGGGGTGTGTTTGTGGCTCGCGGAACCAACGGGACGACCCGACAAGATGTCTTGGCTCACACAACAAAGATGATCTTCGTAGCTCGCGCCTCGGACAAGGGTGAAGCACCCGCGACCCGACTGATCTCCGTGGCTCGTGTTTTGAGCAAGGTTGAAACACTAGCGACCTAGTTGCTCTTCACGGCTCGCGAAAGCGATGCTCGGACCCCCTTGGCTCGCACCTTCATCTTGGTCCCATCATCCACGACTTATTTCATGTTCATGGCTCGCGCAAAGAGTCATTGAAGCTCCGAAGTCCGCATCCTCATATCCAAAGAAGAAACCGCGACCCGAAGCCTTTGAAATCCTTCTCCATTGCTTCTTCATGATAATCAACTCTTGTTTCCTCATCTCCAACCAATCTCTAAGTTACATGCTATACTCTTCATCCTCCATCTCTCAATTTCGAAATTTATCTAAGTATGGAAGATAGAACTTGAGGGAAAGAAAAATTTTCTTCACGACAACGGAGAGAATGAGTAAGTAGGGAAGAGTAAGTCGGTGGAAAAAGATGGGGAAGAAAATGACGAAGGGTGAATAGTGATTCCTGAATATTATGTCTATATAACGACTACTGCTAAAGCTTCTAAGCACGCATGGATCTAACGATAAAAACATCAAAACTTTCATCGATTCATCCAAACATAGCTATGCTATCAAGTTTCCACCAAGAACGAAGTCCTAAAATCCTTAATTTATCAAGTCACATCAACAAAAAACACGAAGAACAGGAGAGAGAACAGAGAGTTATCTGAAAGTCTCTGAAAATCTCTGAAAATCCTTGGATGCAAGTTATGAGGAAAGGGTGAGGGGATTCCTTACTTAAAGAATTTTTTAGAGGGAAAAACTTTACAAAAATCCTTGAAAAACGAACCAAGATCTCTCTCCAAGTTTCGTATATGACAAACTGCGAACATCGCAACTTATCTTGTCGATCGCATATCTCAAGATATCAGTTCAGTCGTTACCCGAGCATCGGAACTATCATCACAACAAATCTTACGATATGCGACTAACTATCATCTATCAATATCCGAATACAACACTGAAACTCTTTGTAGCTAAACAAGCAACGCAGAGTTGGGGGCTAATTGTGGGGGTCGGATTTCACCCCTCAAGATTGATAGCATGAAAATGACTAAGTATCAAAGATCATTCAAGTTCATCGAAGAGCTTTCGATCAATAAGTCTATACGACCACGAAGCTCAAGATTTGTGGACGTATCTACGGAAAAGGAAGTCTTCAATCAGTTTACAACGAAAAGGAAAACTGCCGAAGGATCAACGGAGAAAAGGAAAGGAAATTTCTCCGATTCACATCGGAAAAATGAAAGTTATCTAAGAAGCAGTCTACGAAGAAATGGAAAGAAGCCCATGATAAGCCTTACGACCTAGGGCGGTTTAGCTGAGATATATATATATATATATCTTGCTAGTCATAAATTACATTGTATCTGGAAATCTCTTAGCCTCTCGAACCCTAGAGAGCTCTAGCAATAAAATTTGTGATTCATCTATATTTTGTCTTTCGTTCATCTTTTCTTCCGTTCTGTTTTGTCTTTGAATTCTGTATGTTCTCTCTGTTTTCTCCATTCTCATACTTACAAGTGATTCGTTCAAAAAGATAGTCGACGATCCCTTAAAATTTTCGTTTCTTCAAGTTTGTGGTTGTGTGAATTTCGTTACACACACTATCTATACCGGTGTCCAAAATATTAAAGTATTTATATCATTTAGTAATTTACAAAAAACCTCAATTTTGTGTATATTAACTCCAAAAAGTTAGGATGTTCATAATTGTTTTTGTATGATCTTTACCGGTGTCAAAAGCAATAAAGCATTGATATCATTTTATTACTATTGAAAAATATTCAATTTTCATCTATTAACCTACCAAAGTTAGGATATTTCAATATATTTTTTTTTTGGAATGATCTCTACTAAAATCCAAAATATTAAATTAAGCCAAAGTTATAAATTTTTGAATTTTTCTGGTATGGTCTCTAACGGTGTCCAAAATATTTAAGCATTGATATCATTTGGTAATTAAAAAAAATTAATTCAGTTGTCGTGTGTATAAATTGACAAAACTTAGGATTTTTCGAATTTTTCGTTGTGATCTCTACATGTGTCCAAAATATTGAAGCATTGATATCATTTAGTAATATTTTAAAAATACTCAATTTTGGTTTGTATTAACCAATCAAAGTTAGGATTTTTTAACTTTTTGTATGATATCTAACGGTATCCAAAATATTAAAGTATTGATATCATTTAGTAATTTTTTAAAAAATCTCAATTTTTGTGTATATTAACCCACTGTATTTAGGATTTTCAAATATTTTTTGGTATGATTTCTTCTGGTGTCCAAAATATTTAAACATTGATAACATTTGATTATTTTAGAAAAAAATACTCAAATTTTCTGTGTATGAATCCACCAATGTTAAGATTAACCCACCAAAGTTAGGATTTTTTTATTTTTTTGTATGATCTCTAACGATATCCAAAATATTAAAGCATCGATAGCATTTAATAGTTTTAAAAAAACTCAATTTTCGTGTATATTAACCCACCATATGTATGATTTGCAAATATTTTTTTGTATGATTTCTACTGGTGTATAAAATATGGGGCTTAACTACATATACCCATTTTTTTATCTCATTAATCACATATACCCACCTTACTTCTTTTTAGTTATTTTTCTTATAAAAAGTTTAAAATACCCTATTTAAATATTAATTATTCATAGGTTTTAAGGTTTAGGATTTAGGGTTTAAAAACCCTAAACCATAAAATCCTAAACCCTAAAAAGTCTTCCCACCCCTAATAAACTCTAAACTCCTAAAATATAAACCCTAAATCCTAACAATTAACCCTAATAGTTATTAAAAATTAAACATTAAGTTTATAAGGGTTTAACCCTAAATCTTAAACCCTAAGTAAATCATAAACTCTATAATTTTACTAAACCTAAATTCTAAAATCCTAAACCCTAACAAATATATCATTTATAATGAAAAATAGTTTTGGTAAATGAAGGGTATAATGGTATTAAAATAAAAAGGAGTGGATATATGTGATTAAAAAAAGAGGTGTGGTTATATGTGGTTAGTGGGTATGTAAAGTTGGGTATATTTGTCATTCTCTCCTAAAGTATTTAACCATTGATAACATTTGGTTATTTTGAAAAAATACTCAAATTTTGTGTGTATTAATCCACCAATATTAGGATTAACCCACCAAAGTTAGGATTTTTCAAAAAATTTGTATGATCTCTAACTGTATCCAAAATATTAAAGCATCAATAACATGTAATAGTTTTTAAAAAAAAACTCAATTTTCGTGTATATTAACCCACCATATTTATGATTTTCAAATATTGTTTTGTATGATTTCTACTGATGTCCAAAATATTTAAACATTGATAACATTTGGTTATTTTAGAAAACTACTCAAATTTCGTGTGTATTAATCCACCAATGTTAGGATTAACCCACCAAAATTAGGATTTTTCAAAATTTTTATATGATCTCTAACGGTATCCAAAATATTAAAACATTGATATCATTTAGTAGTTTCTTAAAAAATCTCAATTTCCGTATATATTAACCCATCATATTTATGATTTTCAAATATTCTTTGGTATGATCTCTGTTGGTGGCTAAAATATTTAAACACTGATAACATTTGATTACTTTAGAAAAATACTCAAATTTCGTATGTATTAATCCACCAATGTTAGAATTTTTTACTTTTTTTTTTGGTATGATCGTCTCACCTGCCTCTTTTTTAATTTTTTTTTGTCACGCCTCCTTTTTTTATTAACCTTAAGAAATCATGTATTTGTTATGAATTTAGGCTTGTACGGACTTCTCCTCGTGCTATCAACACACACTAGTGACCACAATCTATTGAACAAAAGAAGTAATCCAAATAGTCTATGGAACATGATTCATTTATGCTCGAATCCATAAAATTCTTTTGGTATTGAGTTATGAATTTTTTTTGGTAGATTTAAAATGGATTCGGATGTGCATCATGTAAAGCTTTCGGAACTAGATTATAAAAATTAAAAACAATAACCATACTATACAGTATACACTCTAAAGTCTAAACTAATATACAGTACTAAGCAAGATTTTAAGAATTATATAGAAACAAAATAAGCGGTTTGAGTGTTAATAATAAGGTAAGAGTTACAAGTAGAAAAATCCGTTGGCCACAACAAGAATCATTTCTTGAGACTTATTAATGAGAGGTATACTATTCTTGATTTGAAATTTCAATACGGCCTTTAAAAGAATCTCTTTCTCACTGCCAATATTAAGTTATTAACCAAACCGTTGACAATTTATGAATGAGGCTGGAGAGTCCCATGAGAATTGAAGATTCGGAATCTTGAGACGTGCTCTATATACAATCAAACACTAGATGAAATAATGATACAGAGAAAAACTCTTGAAACATGCAGAAACTGATAATCCTCGACAAGAACAAGTGTTTATGGCATTTTTTCTAAGATATAGAGTGTCTTCTTCGGCCTTTAGGTGGTTTGGTTCGTGCTTGTGTGGGGCCGAAAGGGTTAAACTTTGCCAATCTTCGAGAAACAGAGCTCATAAACGACTTTCTCGGTAGTGGAGGCTTAACCACTGAAGGAGTTGAAACCGAAGAACAATCTGAACCACTCGTGATTTCAAAAGCTCTATCCTTCTCCAAATTTTTCAACTTCATTTTCACTTTGAGCAACTCGAGCTTCAAGTCTTGGTTTTCACGGTTTAGTTTGGAGAGCTCGTCACTGTAGGAGGTGACCTTAGGAGGAGGGTAAATTTCTGACGTGATTGTGGCTGCTGAAGAATCTGAGTCACTTAAAACTTGTCGGAGACTTTGTTGCTCGTAGTTGAGAAGTTGGACTACGGTTTGTACTGGGAGACGTTCGTTTTGAGCTGCATGAGCACAGGCTTTTCGCGATAGCTTTCCACAGTCCATTAAGCTGCAAAGTTTCTTCTTCTCAACTTCAGTTGTATCCGGATGCGCCTGCACAATTGTTTGTAGTTTTAATCAACAAGTGTCAGTCTTAATTGTTATACCTTAAGGCCTTCAACAAAATGTATACCTTGAGATAGTTGTCTATGGCTCGATACATCCCATCTTCAGTAATCCTAGACTGTTCAGGAATGCATTCTACTAAACCGACGAATTTCGCCAGTGTTATGTATCTATCAGAAGCAGCTTCAGCCAGATAATTATCCATCAATTCACCTATATCACTAGCAAAATCAACAGAGTTTCTTTCAACTTCAGACTCAAGATAGGTCATGAGGATGCGTTGAACAGTGTCAACATCAAACTTTGTGTTGCCTGAGTAAGAAGGAATCAAAAGATCATCAAGGACGGCTTGTCTTAACTCTAGCCCAAATCTCTTCTCCAAATCAAGCCTACAAGCTACCGTGGTCTCGAGGTATATCGCAGCTCTTAAAAGCATCGAGAGAAAGCTCACCGACATTGCGTGTCTCTCCTGCGGAAGAAGACTCACAATTGTTTCAACAATCACCCTTTTCTCGTCTTCTTGTTTCACCTCCATCTTCTTCCTCCCTTTCCCAAAAATATCCTGCATTTTGCCACAATGAAGAAAACGAAATTTCATGAATCTTTCCTCTGAAAGTTAGTAAAAGAACCATTAAGAAGATAAAGAATCTCACCAACCCTCCAAGAGCTTTTTGAGCATAACGCATAAGCACTGGAGCAAGCGCGCATCGCTTAAACCCTCTAGCCATCATCGCGACCAAGACACGTTGAAACATATCGATCCTCAAAACTACTAACTCCTCAGCCCAACAATCAACTATATCCTCCTGACAAGCTAAGTAAGCAACAGAATCTATACACCGGCTCACGAGCTTCACTCTCTCGGTTATAGGCAACAAATCCTCAGATTTGTGCAGAACCATTACCGAATTTGATAAGCTCTTAAGGATCACTTTATTAAAGTAAGTCTCTGTTGCCTCCACGAGGTTTGCAACAGAGTGTTCCTCTGTCATCTCTAGATATTCTGCAGCACATCGAAGCATCGCAATGTTCTCTGTGCTCATCTCTAAGTTTATGTCGTAGCAAAACTTGATGGCTAGCTTGAATGCTTCTGCGCCTCCCGGAAAATCTGGGATCTTGATGACCGTAGCTTTGGAATCGTTGCTTGATTCGGAAGCAAGTTTCTTTATAAACCCACATTTTGACACAAGTGGAAGCTGCAGATAGTGGAAGTGACTCTGTTATAGGAAGAATGATCTCATCTCATTGTGTATAAAAAACTAGATCTAGCAAAAACTCACCTTATGGAGTGAAAACGAAGTATATCCTATATGAACAGAGATATCACTAGGAATCTCCTGAGAAGAAATCCTGAAACCAAATCATTTGCATAGAGCAAAAGAAAAATGAATCGACTGGTTTCGTGATTACAAAAACAGATGAACTGAAAAGTAAAAAGTATGGGAACAAGATGAACCAGTCACTAGTTCTCTTCATGGCTAATGACAGAAGCTCTTTCTTCTTTCCGGACATTTGAAGACTAGTTTCCTCTTTCTCAAGAAATCAACCGTAGGACTGGTTTTATAAAACCTTTTCTCAAGATAACTTCATGTTTGCATCTTTACACGTAATCAAAAGAGACGACGAAAGATCTGATCCACCAAAAGTCTTTTCCTTGAGACTGTGATTTAGAGTGTATGGTTCCAACATTAAAGAGGTCAGGGGTCCTTATGAATCTGAAACGTCTTTTCAATAATCCAAATGAAAATTGGTTTTTAAATATTAATTCACCACATTGCCAAAACTGTACAATAGCATGAATTTGTTACCGACAAACAAAATGTGGTATGACAGAATTTACCAATGCAAAAAAGTTCTGGCCACAGTATAGTGAATTATAGTCTCCATATCAATCTTCTCTTGTTTGTTTCTTCCTCCAAGTTCCAAGATTTAAAATTTTTATGTCGACTATCAATAATTCCAAAATTGTATGGTCCACTGCTTACAGAACATTTACAGATTTGTGACTAAACATGTACACTGGAGAATAAATAAGCTGCACAGGTTGGATCTTCGTGACAAAGCATATATTTTGTTTCCCTACAAGTTTTTATTACCAGATGTAGATATTTCAGTTTGATAATTTAATCTTTGATTGAGACACGACTCAATCTTTCCTATAAATGGTGTCTTTAGCTCCATCACTTTCACCAAACTTGACTAGTAATAGTAATAAATAATAATATTAAAGACTTCAACATCCAAACAGGGGGATTCAAGAATTGAAAAACCTTGATGAAACAACAAAACGATAAATATTACACGGAATAGTAAAAAAGCTGGTCTTTTACAGTCTGTGTGTGAATGTTTTTGGTTTTACCTTGATAGAGGAATCGTAGATGGACCAGATACAGCAACAGTTCTCTGAGCTCTCTGTGTTTCACCGCGATACAGCTCCTTTGTCTCTTTCTTCATCTTTCTTGCTTCTCGCCTTTCGGTTTTTACAGCATTTTTACGCTCTTTCTTCTCTTCTTTCGACTCTTGACCATGAGTCTTCCTCTTGATTGGTACAGCTTTCGGGATTACCTCTTTTACGCCTGTTTGTTCCGCTTTCCTGCCGGGTAAAAACTCGACAGGAAGCTTTTCTTTCCCTTGGAGGGCAATGAAGTTACCGTTTGAATTCATTGCTTTAGCTACTGTTTCACTCAGCTTCTTCCTCCTAGCACTCTCTGGGGCATAGATTTTACCAGGGTGGTTATCGAGATTCGAGCGTGTAGAGATTATGGTTTCACAATCATACTTTTCACTTTCGTCGCTGCTTTCCTCAACCATCTCTACAAATTCCTCATTCCCATTCTCAAAATTTTCAGCATATTCCACACAGCGTCGGATAACATGAGCAGCAGTGTCCAGTTCCTCTTTATCTTTTACAGAGTCACTGTTCTTCAATATATCCGCTGGGTTCATGTATTTTTCATCAAGCTCATAATCTTTCGGCTTCTCATGAATAAGCAGATTCTCAACGTTCTGAGCCATGAACTCTTTCTCTTCTCCATCTTCAGATATGTAACCATCATTGTAACCACCACCGTTGTAACCATCATTGTCACTATCACTGCCATATTCGTTGAGGGCAAGCTGCTCAAATTGCTCATCAATTTGACGAAGAGATCTTGAGTTTTCAGCCACAGGTTTATCAGTTAACCCAACATTTTGTCTATCCCTTGCCACTGGTCTTTCAGAAAACTCAAACTCATTACTGCCCACACCCGAAGCTTCTCCCTGCTGAGCAAGATTAGCTTGAACGACAAAATCTTCTTCCAAATCCTCAACATCAGAACCGAACTCAGAGGCATCACTATTGTTAAGCAAGGCAGCAACTTGAGGATCAATAGCCCTTTGCAGCTTAACATTAACAGTTTTAGAGGCCACGGTATACATGGAGTTGTCATTAGCTACTTCATTCAGTACACCCGAGACCTTAACACGAGAGGCATCATAGGCCTTGACATCACTAGGAGGTAAGTGATGAACTTCAAACTTGGGATTAGAATAGAAATTAGAACCAGCACCATTGTTCTTAATCTCCCTCAAATGGTTCAAGTAATTATAACCATCATCAGGGTAACCCAACTCCAGAATCTCCTTCCTCACATGAAGAGGTAAAGGATTACTCGGACCCGCAAGAGCAGAGTAACCATAAGGGGCATCTTCCTCTTCCTCTTCTTCTGATTCAATGAAACCAGAGATGTCTACAGGGTTCTGATCCACTCGTACGAAGATCTTATCACCTCCCGGTGCGTCACTGTATCTTGGGTCGGATGTATCACGAGGACACAACTCGAAAGTCGCCGCCTTTTTCTTATCTATGAACCTCTTCTTCCCCATTTTTGGACACTGTACCAAAATTAGGTTTTACAATCCTCACTAACAAGTTTTTACAATAAGCCTAGAAACGAAGCTAAACCATAATAGATTGAAGAAGAAGCTTACCTGAGAGTTGGTGAGAGAGAGGCGCAGAGAGAGATGATGATGAACAACAAAAAACGGCTGCGAAACACTCTTTTAGGGTTGAGCCAAAACGCACCGTTTAATTCTTTTTCATAAATAAAAATAATTATTCTTTTTTTATCCCTTAAAGAAGATAATCGTGTGCGGGAGGGTGCATACGCCTAATCTTCATCACCTCCTACTTTCCCCTTTGCATATCTTGTTCTTCATCTTGCGTGCGCCGTCGGCAGTGGAGCGATGTCGAAAGCTCGTGTTTACACCGATGTTAACGTGACCCGACCTAAGGATTATTGGGATTACGAGTCGCTCAATGTTCAGTGGGGGTAAGATCCAAACTTCTACGTACTACTAGGTTTTGTTTGATTTCTATGTTCTGGGTGTTTATCCGAATCTGTGATACAAGTAATCTCTCGGTTGCTCCTATTCTTTATCTGTGATCTGTTTTAGTATTAGCTACTTGGGGTTATCATGATTTTGATTATAATACGTGATGATGCTTTTGCTCAAGTTTTAAATCTTGCGGAAGTAGAAATTGATCTTTTTTGGTTGCTGGTGTTACGTACTTTGTTCTTTCTGCATATGAGAGGCTTTTTTTTGTGATTGGTAATGATGCTTTTGACTAAATCTCTAACTTCTTCTTTTTCTCTCAGAGAGCAAGATGATTATGAGGTAGTCAGGAAGGTGGGGCGAGGAAAATACAGTGAGGTTTTCGAAGGGATCAACATGAACAGCAACGACAAGTGCATTATCAAGATTCTCAAACCTGTCAAGAAAAAGAAGGTACGTGTCTATGTGCTCTAATCAGTGACTTATAAGTGTTAATGGTTTTGTTGTTTTCCATTGTTTTTCTCATGTAATGTTGCAAAAGAAACAAGAGGCTGGATTTTCTATTGATAGATTAATGAGCAAGGAATGCTGTTGCTTTCACAGATTCGGTTTCGCCTCAATCAGTTTATTTTGGGTTTACCTTTCTGAATATATGTATGTATATGATCCTTCAACAGATTAGAAGAGAGATTAAAATTCTTCAGAATCTCACTGGAGGGACAAATATTGTCAAACTGCTTGATGTTGTCAGAGATCAACACTCAAAAACCCCAAGCTTGATCTTTGAGTATGTTAATAGCACAGACTTTAAGGTTCTGTATCCAACATTGACTGATTATGACATCCGATACTACATCTATGAGTTGTTGAAGGTAATCTATGTATTGACATATTATTCCGTTGTGACTTCTGATCTGTGAAAATTACAAATTATCAGTGATAACTTTGCAATTTTCCTATGACATGCTCCAGGCGTTGGACTACTGTCACTCGCAAGGTATAATGCACAGAGATGTCAAGCCACACAATGTCATGATTGACCATGAGCTGCGCAAACTTCGCCTTATAGATTGGGGTCTTGCTGAGTTTTATCATCCTGGAAAAGAGTATAACGTCCGTGTGGCCTCAAGGTATAATAGGCGCCTTAAGAAAAACATGGTGTGCTATCCCATTTCTTTTCTTAACTGATAGTCTGTATCACTAACTAAGCTTGGTCGAATGTTGTCTCCTTAATCAGATACTTCAAGGGACCAGAACTTCTTGTGGATTTGCAGGACTATGACTACTCCTTGGACATGTGGAGCCTTGGTTGTATGTTTGCTGGAATGGTGAGTATCTTGCGATTTTGCAAAGGCTTTTTTATATTGTCATCTGCAGACTTGTTTTTAGAATATTTCGAAAAGTATATAATGGTCATTTGATGTGTATAATTTATCTTTTCCCTTAGATATTCCGCAAGGAACCTTTCTTCTATGGCCATGACAACCAGGATCAGCTTGTCAAAATTGCCAAGGTGATTGCATGGCTAAATGTTAGAATTTTTTAGGGCATTAAGGGGCTTTTTAAGACTTAAGAGTATTTTGTACTCTTGACTCAGGTCCTTGGAACCGATGAATTGAATGCATATCTGAATAAGTATCAGTTAGAACTTGATGCTCAACTAGAGGCACTTGTTGGGAGGTAAGCAGAACTCACATATCCTCTATAGATAAGGGTAAGGTTAGAGCAATACTAAAGACCAATTCTCCTTCTTGATTTCTTTGGTCTATTTCTACAGACATAGCAGGAAGCCTTGGTCTAAATTCATAAACGCTGACAATCGGCATTTGGTCTCACCTGAGGTTAGCTTCTTCAGTAGAGTTTTTTTTTTTTTTTTCTGCCACGGTCTTTCACCCGATATGTACCTTATTTTATAATGTAGGCAATCGATTACCTCGACAAGCTACTCCGGTATGATCATCAAGACCGATTAACTGCAAAGGAAGCAATGGTATGTTTCAGTAAATAACTCATCAATGGTTCTTTCGTAGTCCTTATGATTAGAATATTTTTTGTTTACATGAATGATCATGAGGATGAGATTACTAAGCTAAGTAATGCTTTTATGAATTGACAGGCTCACCCATATTTTGCGCAAGTCAGGGCAGCAGAAAGCAGCAGGATGAGGACTTAGTAGAGAGATGTCCACTGGTGGTTTAAGTTTACTCGAGATTGCTCTTTTGCTGCCTATTAGACCGTGAATTTGAACTTAAATGTGCCAATGATTTTATGTATGGATTTTTGGATATCATAAAAGTTAATGTGATTTCTGCTTATTCAAGAAGTCTTTGATGTTACTTAAAATGGATTTGTGAACAGATTTAACAAGGGATTATCATTGCCGTGAGAGGATATAACAAAAACCTCAGCTTGATACCATAAACATTGGCATCGGTACACCAGAAGCATCGGTACACCAGAAGCATCGGTACAAATCAGAGCACATGTTAAGTTTCCTTCAGAAATTAATGTGATTGATGCCCTTAGGGACTCTGTCCAAAATTTACTTCTATCAGATTATAATTTACAAATTAAGAACCAACAACATTAATACAATCAAAAACAGGTTGTACATTATCTTCATCTAATTCATTGATACCTTCATTAACATCCAAAGGGATAATATCTCTCTATTTATTATGAACTGCAAGACGCAAACCACACATCGAAATGAATCATCATCTCCCTCACAAAAAAAAAACAACACATAAAATTACAAAACTCAAAACACTCAATGAACGAGCAATCAAACAAACACATCACAAAATCACATAATTTCACTAATTCGCAACCTGTTATACCGAGTAGAAACAGAGCTCATAAGCACCAGAGAATAGAGACTTAGACCATCCAATTAAACACACCACATCTCAGAATATCAACCTCCTATACCGAGTAGAAACAGAGCTAATAAGCACCTAGCAAGTAACAACAAAGACTGAAACCATTATATTAATCAATTACGCTTCAAAAACCTTTTAAAAGGACAATTTTATTTACACGGATAGAAGATTTACATGTTGCAGAAACCAATTCTGAAACTCTCCAGACTTTGCAAGTCCTCAGTAATTAGGGTTATTCTACTTCACAAAGATCAAATGAGAACATACCTCAATCCGCTCACAATTCTCCAATCCTGATTTTGCCACTATCAAACAAAATTTCAAATTTTCCCTTCTAATTTTGTTATTACCTAATTCACGCCTAATAATACAATTCTTCTCCTTAAGAGTAAAAGCACTAAATGATGTCTTACAGTATTTAAACGATTATCTACTTCTCCTCTCTCTCTCTCAGTTTCAAATCTTTTCCTCTCCTCTGTAAACAAAAGAAATGTATCTTGGATCAGGTTTTCTTTCTTTTCTTCTCGTTCTCACTTTGTCCTGTGTTTCAGCAGAACAGAGTACACATATCGTTCTCATGACAGAGAAAAGCCCATTGAGTTTTGAGGGAAAAACCACATGGTATAACTCGTTGCTGAAGACTGTCTCTGAGTCAGCCCAGCTGATCTACCAGTACGAGCATGCCATTAACGGGTTTGCTGTTCAGTTGAGCACCGAGGGAGCCCAATCGCTACGAGCTCAACCTGGAGTCCTCTCTGTCATTCCAGAGGTCAGTTACACGATGCAGACAACAAGAACACCGGTTTTCCTCGGTGTCGACAGCTCGCAAGGCTCCCAACACGATGGTAGAGTCCGCGACATTGTAATAGGCATCATTGACTCCGGAGTGTGGCCTGAGAGTAAGAGCTTCCAAGACACGGGACTCGGTCCATTGCCGAGAAAGTGGAGAGGGGAATGCGAAGAAGGAACTAGTTTTACGACAACACTCTGCAACCGTAAACTAGTTGGCGCAAGATATTTCCCAAGAGGCTATGAAATGGCGCATGGTCCAATAAACGAGACCACAAATTATAGGTCTCCTAGGGACAAGTTTGGCCACGGCACTCACACTTCTTCCATAGCTGCCGGATCGGTGGTAAGCGGAGCATCGTCTAGGGGATACGCAGCTGGCGTGGCTCACGGAATGGCGGCGGAAGCAAGGATTGCGGTATATAAAGTTTGTTGGGACCGGGGTTACAGCGTTAGCTCTGATATCCTAGCTGCTATGGACAAGGCCATAGAAGATCAAGTGGATATCTTGTCGATCTCGCTAGGATCAAGCAATTTGGAATATGACAAGGATGCTGTGGCAATTGGAGCCTTAACAGCCACCGAGAAAGGCATATTTGTGTCTGTAGCTGCGGGAAATTCTGGTCCAAGTGAAGCTAGTGTGTCGAATGTGGCTCCATGGCTAACCACAATAGGCGCTGGGACAGTGGATAGGGATTTTCCAGCGGTGGCAATCCTCGGAAACGGTAAAACTTATAACGGAGTGTCATCGCTGTTCGAAGTGAAAGGTGGACTTACAGAAAAACTCCTTCCTCTCGTCGTCTATGGTGAAGAAGGAAATGTGACAGGCAAAATAGCGTTGATGGATTTGAATATGAGAGCGGGAGAGTGGGAAAGGAGCGGTGCATTGGGTATCATATATGCCAGCACTGCTTTGGACGGAGAGGAGCTTGTGGCCCAATACAGTCCGTTTCCGACAATTGCCGTTAACAAAAGGTTAGGTGACGAAATAAAAATGTACGCGTTATCGGATCCGAATCCAATGGCGACGATTAAATTCACAGGAACCATCGTTGGTGTCAAGCCGGCGCCGATGGTTGCAGGTTTTAGTTCGCGGGGACCAAATCCCATTACCCCCGAGATTCTTAAACCAGATCTCATTGCTCCGGGACTAAACATTCTCGCGGCATGGACTGGAGCTGACTTGGAGTTGCCGGGGATTGAGTTCAAGATCGATTCGGGAACATCGATGTCGTGTCCTCACGTGAGTGGACTCGCGGCGCTTCTCAAGGCAGCACATCCAGGATGGAGTCCGGCGGCTATTCGCTCGGCTCTTATGACGACGGCCAAGATATCTGGCAACGACGGGAAGCCCATACTAGACATCACCACTCACACACCCTCTACACCGTTTGCACACGGGGCTGGACACGTGTCGCTCGTATCCGCTCTTAACCCGGGCCTTATCTACGATATCAATGCCCAAGATTATCTGGCTTTCCTGTGCGCTTCAAACTACACCTCGTCCCAAATCAGGACTGTGGCCAGACAAGAATTCACCTGCGATCCCAATAAGGAGTACAAGATCTCCCATCTCAACTATCCTTCATTCGCAGTCAGGGTCAGCAAGCGTGGAGGCAACGTGTACAAGTTCAAGCGTGTGGTAACCAGTGTGGGGGCAGCAGCCACGTACACTTTTAAAGCATTCTCTGACCTAAATGCCCTTCAAATTTCCGTCGAACCAGCTGTTCTAGTTTTCCACAAACTAAACGAAAAAAGGTCCTACACTGTCACCTTCTCCGTCAACACACCACTGCCTGCAGGAACAAATACTTTTGGGAGCATCGAGTGGTCCGGTGGAGGACAAGTCGTAAGAAGCCCCGTGGCTATCACCTGGACTTCTTAACTTATGTTCTACTTTTAAGTGTAAGAAATAAACTTCTCGTCGCTTTCTTAAGAGCTGCATGTAGTACTCCACATGTACTATAACCCTCAACTTATATCATATGTATTTTCGACCTCTTCTCAGTTTATTTTGTACTTAATAAATTTTTCTCTATTCTACATAAATTTTAAACTTAACTCTAATTCCACAAATACAGTTCTTTTTAATTGTTTTTCAAATTTTCAAAATCGTATTTTATAATTGCAATTACACACTAACTCGAGTTAAATAGTTAATTCAAATGAAACTCTCTCCCTAATTTAGAGGAAACTAAACTCTATGAACACATGGCTTTAGATTCGTGTTCTGGCAATGACGAGTCTATGAAGGTGGAACTTATTTGCTTATCATATTTACAGCTTCTTGATGATGAGAGATCTAAAGGTATGTGAATAATTTTGTTTTCTCAACAAGCGTTTAGCTTGAAGGCATGATCTCAATCTGTTCTATCTCGATAATTCTGATATCCTACTTAATGATTTCTTTTGTGCTATAAGACAAACAAGGAGAGGAAGAGAAGATGTTGGATCAAAAAGAGAAGAACAAGGAGAAGAAAAGAAAAACAAACAAGGCGAAGAGAAGACAGAAGTTGAAGAAGGAGAAGAGCCGAACCAGAAGGAGAAGAACAAGGAGAAGAGATGACTCAAAATATTTTAGAGAAAGTCAAATAGTTGAACGACGCAGAGTTACAGACCACGATAGAGAAAGACGTAAATTTGATTTTGTTATTTTAAATCCTTAATTTTATAAAAATGCCCAAAATCTAGGTTTTGAAAAAAAATCGAAACCTCTATTATTTAGAAGGTTTCATTTGAGTTAAATATTTAACTCGAGTTAGTGTGTAATGGCAATTACAAAATACGATTTTGAAAAATTTAAAAGAAATAAAAAAATAACTGGATTTGTGGAATTAGAGTGAATTTAAAAGTATAGGTGCAATTGGAAAGAGTTTATTTAGTACAAGGTGAACTGGGAAGTAGTCGAAATTACATGTTGATATGAGTTGAGGGCTACATGTGGTTTGCTATAGGCAGCCCTTTTGTTAACTTATGTTCTACTTTAAGTGTGTTTACTTTAGTGGGCTTAATGAGTTTAAGACATAAAATCGTCCTTGTTTACGTGGGCTTAATAATTTTTAATATCACTAGTTAGGTATTCGCTCTACGCTGCGGACTTATCTGGTTAATTTGTTTTTGTTTTTTTTTTTTTTATTAAGAAAAGGTTCTAATAAAAATAATAATAAGTAAAATAGTATAAATGAAAAATTAAAAATATAATAGTAAGGAGAATTTAGAATTCGATTCAATGTTCTCTTCGAATGTAGGAAGCTTCTCCCCGTCTTCAGTTTTGATCTCTGGTTCGTTAACTTGGATGCCATAGCTTTTTGTCGATCCAACGTTCTCTTCGAATGTAGGAAGCTTCTCTACCTCTTCTGTTTTGATCTCCTCTTCATGAATTTGGATACCACAACTTGATGTCTCCGACTGTATGACATTTTATTGTTAGTATTAGTTTTGTGGTGAACATCTTTGGAAGACAATCTTTAATTGAATAACAGGTACCTGTGATGCGACATTTTGAACCATCAACTTATCAATTGAGTCTTTTTCCAATACCCTAGAAACAATGAACGTTTGGAAAGCGTTTTCAAAGTTGTATGCCGAGATTTTCACTTGGAAATAAAATGTCTCTCCAACCAAATCCAAAAGGCATTCTGGTTTTTTCTGCGTAAATGTCAGTATGTTAGATTAATGGTCCTTATGTAATTTTTTGGATAGTGAAAATAGTGGATCTTACTTTGGGTGCACGGATCTCTTCAGTTGCGGTATGAGTTAGCTTTCTTGCATCTCAATCAAATAAGACAAAGGTAGTTGTTTTGTCTCCATTTTCGATAACCAGTTCAACTCTGAACCTGTTAAAATGCAGTTTTGTTGGTTATTTTTAGTTTCCAATGTAATTCAAAGTAGGAAACATAAAGAATACCTTGCAACTCATGTTGCCGTGTTTTTGTTACAAGTGTTGCATATCAGTGTTGTAGCGGATCGACCAAACTTTCTTGAGCATACATCACAAGACAAATACTTCCATCCATTACGAGTACAAATGTCAATGATTTTTCCTCTGCAAATCACCTCCTTTTCCTGTTATTTTTTTTTAATGTCAAACTGATATATCTCGTATTTTACCGGTTTTTACACTAATAAAATATATATTTATTTATTTTATCGTGTCTATATATTATTATTAGAGTCCAAATGAGTCATTCTAGGTGCATGGAGGAGTTTTGGTCATTTGGTGAATTAAGGAGAAATTATGGAGCAAAAGGAAACAAATAAATGGAATGACAATGGAGAAGCAGCCCAAAGTTTCTTAAAGATCATGTCAGACGAAAGTCTTCCCGAAGGAATTTTAATCTCAAATTTTGACACGACATAGGAAATTGAGTTAGTTTCACTTTTGCGGTGGTTTCAGCTCATTCTGATTATTGGTTGATGAGACATAACAGTTTTAGTGAAGACATGTCATTCTGGCGGGCAAAAAAGGAAATTTCTCAAATCTCAAGATCAAGATTTTTCCTAAATCTTTTATGTTAGTTCTCTAAACCTAAAATTCATCCTAGACCCTATAAATATTGTTCTACAGCCATTGTTTAGGCTTATGCTTTAATTTATCTTTAAGAGTTTTTGTAAGGGAGATTTCTTAGATCCTTTTTGGTTATCTTATTGCATATTGCTTTCTATTGATTTGCATGATGAATTCCTTAGCCATGTCTGAGTAATTCACTTGTTAGGCTTATGGTTTAGTAGGTTAGGGTGTTTGAACTATGGTTCTAGCATATTACATGTCTCTTTAGATTAATTCTTCTCTAGGGTCTTAAACAAGTGATTTAGGGTGAATTATCATACATGAGAGTGTTGATAAATCCCTGGAATTAACCTTAAGAGAGCTAGTAGGACGTTTCTCAAGGAGACTTGGTCATTACTTGCTAGTTGAACAATTGAAATTGATCTTCATGCTAGTTTATGTTCATAGTTTNAGTAGTTTATTCATCTTAACTGAACTTCCCAATAGCCAAACCATACTTTGTGATAGTTTATTGTAGGAAACCTTAAAACCAAATTCCTTGCATTTTAGAATTTAATTTAACTAGTTGCATATTTATTTCGATCTTTGTGGGGTTCGATCCTTAAGTACTATAACTGATAGTTGCTGTGCACTTGCAGTTAGAAATACATAGGGTAAAACTTTGTGTATCAAGTTATTGGCGCCGTTGCTGGGGACCAAATTAACTTGCATACTAGTTTATCGAATTCTATTTTTGCTTGTTTTCTTTGGTTTTATTTTATTTGTTTTATTTTTGGTGTTTCCGAAAGAAAAAAAAATCACAATGGAAGAAAGCAACAATGTTGCCCTTCTTGAGGAGATAAGGAAGATGCAGGAGGAAATAAGACGGCTGCGCACTAACCCTCAACAAGCTGTCTCCATCGAAACATCAGATACTCCACACTCGTTCTACTCAAACCAGGCAACCATTTTTCCTGCTNCCCTCAACAAGCTGTCTCCATCGAAACATCAGATACTCCACACTCGTTCTACTCAAACCAGGCAACCATTTTTCCTGCTCGTGTCCTTGGTCAGAACAATGAAGTCACGCCTCCGA
>OVAP01000675.1:0-31460 GCA_900406295.1 Aurinia saxatilis
GAATTCCAATAAAATAAATAAAGAGGGTTTAGAAATCTTCTCTATGAATAGTTACTTCTTCCTAAAAGCTCTGGAATAATCCCCTTGCTTGAGTCTCAAAAGAATTTAATATATATGAAAACTAAACCTAAAAACAAGTATTTATACAACCAAAANAAGTATTTATACAACCAAAACACGTTTTGGATCTTCTGTGGGCTTTCCATAACTTCTGGGGCGGTTTGTGCAATAAAAGGAAAGTTTCCTTTGTTGTTTGTTCACAAGAACGACATGTCTTCACTAAAACGGTCATATCTCTTCAACCGTGAATCAGAATGAGTTGAAACCACCACCAAAGTGAAGCTAACTCAATTTCCTATCTTGTGTCAAAATATGAGATCAAGATTCTATCGGAAAAACCTCCATCTGGTATGATCTTTNCCTATCTTGTGTCAAAATATGAGATCAAAGTTCTATCGGGAAGACCTCCATCTGATATGATCTTTAAAATCTTGCTGACTGGTTCTGCATCATCATTTGCTAGTTTGCCTCCAAAAGCTCCAAAACACTCTAAAATGCTCCAAAGTCACCAAATATGTGCTTTAACCTGTAAATACTAGTAAAGAATAGAAAACACCTAAAAGACTCGATAAAAACACTTTATATCGTGGTTAAAAACCATAAAATACACGATATATCACTTATCCAATTATTAATAGCTCTTCTTAAAAAATGTGGAGTCCAATCTCCTCCTTAACAAGCTGCGCAATTATCGCAAGGCTCTTGGCTATTCTCTTGATGATATTTCATGAATATCACCGGACTTATGCACTCATAGGATCCATCTCGAAGACGAGTCGAAGTCATCAACGAGCATCAAAGGAGGCTGAACCCGAATTTGAAAGATGTAGTCAAGAAGGAGATCATGAAACTACTTGAGGCATGCATTATCTATGCTATCTCGGACAGCCTTTGGGCTAGTCCAGTTCATGTAGTGCCAAAGAAGGGTGGGATTACAGTTGTGAAGAACGACAAGGATGAGCTAATCCCTCAAAGGACTATCATCGACCATAGGATGTGCATCGATTACCGCAAGTTCAATGTCGCTACAAGGAAGGACCATTTTCCCTTGCCTTTCATCGATCAAATGCTAGAAAGATTGGCCAATCATCCATACTACTACTTCTTGGATGGTTACTCCGCTTCTTTCAAATCCTCATTGCCCCCGAAGATCAAGAGAAGACGACATTTACATGTCCTTATGGTACTTTTTCTTTTCGTAGTATGCCATTTGGACTATGTAACGCACCCGCTACTTTCCAACGTTGTATGATGGCGATCTTCACGGACATGATTGGGGACATCATGGAGGTCTTTATGGACGACTTTTCCGTCTACGGCTCCTCCTTTGATGATTGTTTGGCCAACCTTTGCAAAGTCTTACAGCGATGCGAGGAGAAGAATTTGGTTCTTAATTGGGAAAAATGTCATTTCATGGTGAAAAATGGCATAGTGCTTGATCATAAGGTTTCTCAAGATGGCATTAAAGTAGACAAGGCAAAGATTGAACTCATGACTAGTCTCAAGCCTCCGGCTAATATGAAAGATGTGCGAAGCTTTCTTGGACATGCTGGATTCTATCGACGTTTCATCAAGGACTTCTCCAAAATTGCCCGCCCTCTCACCGTCCTTCTATGTAACGATGTTAAATTCAATTTTGATGCTAACTGTTTATCTTCTTTTTAGCAGATTAAACATGCCCTTGTAAGTGCACCCATTGTCCAACCACCAGACTGGGATTTACCATTTGAAATGATGTGTGATGCGAGTGACTATGTCGTTGGAGCTGTTCTACGACAGAAGAAGGACAAGAAACTTCATGCCATCTACTACGCTAGTCGCACTCTAGATGATGCTCAAAGGAATTACACAACAACGGAGAAGGAGCTCTTTGCCGTGATGTTTGCATTTGAGAAGTTTCGACAATACTTGGTGGGATCCAGTGTCATTGTCCACACCGATAACTCGACACTCAAGTACTTGATGAACAAGAAGGATTCCAAGCCACGCTTGCTTCGATGGGTTCTATTGCTTCAAGAGTTTGACATTCAAGCCAAGGATAAGAAAGGCATTGAGAACCGTGTTGTTGACCATCTCTCAAAGATGAGGAATGAGGAAGAGGTCCCCATCGATGATACACTGCCCGAGGAACATGTGAATGCCATTTTGGTGATTTTGAGTGAGGATATGGCTCAGATCAGGCCAGTGTCGATCGACACTACCCCTGGTGTCGATCGACACCCTGTCTTTACCGAGAAACAGAGTCCCGAGAACAGAGCAGTGTCGATCGACACCTCTGTTGGTGTCGATCGACACCCATACAAGGCAGACCCGAGATTTGTCCCTTTCACCGATATTTCCGCTGTAAGTACTTCAGAAGCTCCTTGGTTTTCTGATATTGCTAACTATTTAGCAGCGGAGACTCCTCTAGCAGATTTTTCAGGTTACAGGAAGAAGAAATTCCTTTGTGACATTCAACACTTCTTTTGGGACGATCCATACTTGTTCAAGCATTGCAAAGATGGGATCATTCGTTGTTGCTTACCCGATGTAGAGGTTCCAGGAGTGTTATTTCACTGTCATGGATCCGCTTATGGAGGCCACTTTGCAACATTTAAGACGGTCTCTAAGGTTCTTCAAGCCGAGTTTTGGTGGCCCACTATGTTCCAAGGTGCTCATGTCTTCATCTCCAAGTGTGATGCTTGCCAACGGAAAGGCAAGATCAGCAAGAGACATGAGATGCTGCAGAATTTTATCCTTGAGGTTGAGGTGTTTGATTGTTGGAGAATTGACTTCATGGGTCCTTTTCCATCTTCCCACAACAACAAATACATTCTTGTAGCGGTGGATTATGTGTCTAAATGGTGGAGGCCATTGCTAGCCCTATGAATGAATCTTCGGTGGTGCTTAAGATGTTTAAGACAATCATTTTCCCTCGCTTCGGAGTTCCACGTGTTGTCATAAGTGATGGAGGCTCGCACTTCATCAACAAAATCTTTGCTAAGTTTCTCAAGCAATTTGGTGTTCAAAATCGAGTCGCTGCTCCTTATCATCCTCAAACAAGTGGCCAAGTTGAGGTTTCTAATCGCCAAATCAAGGAGATTCTAGAGAAGACGGTTAGCAAGGCACGGAAGGATTGGTCTACAAAGCTTGATAATGAACTATGGGCTTATCGGAAAGCTTATAAGACACCTTTGGGGACTACACCATTTCACTTGCTCTATGGGAAAGCTTGTCATCTTCCGGTGGAGTTGGAACACAAAGCTGAATGGGCAATCAAGCACTTCAATTTCGACATCAAACCTGCTGCGGAGCGGTGCATGCTTCAGCTCAACGAGTTTGACAAAATTCGACATCTTGCTTATGAGAATTCAAATATCTACAAGAAACGCACCAACGCTCGCCATGACTGCAAGATCCTCAACCCCATTTTCAAACCGAATGATCAAGTCCTTCTCTACAATTCTCGATTGAATCCGTTTCTTGGGAAATTGCATTCTCATTGGTCCGGTCGTTTCACGGTTAAGTCTGTTCATCCATGTGGTGTTGTTGTGCTCTTGAATCCCAAAGGCAAGGAGTTCATGGTGAATGGTCAACAAATCAATCATTACTTAGCTCAAAACAAACTACCTAACGGAGAGATTGTGTCGTTAGTCGTTCCACCATCACTCTAAACTCGTACTAATGTCAGGCTAATGACTATAAATTAAGCGCTTGGTGGGAGGCAACCCACTTGTGAGTTTTTCTTTCTCCTATACTATTTATTTTAATTATTTTGGTGTTTTTGGATTTTATAAAATAATTCGGATTTTTAAAAATTATGATTTCAAATTATTTTCATGATTTTTACTATTATATATTATTTACTACGGGTTTTATACTATAAAATAAAAGGAAAAACAGTTATTTCAAATAATTAAGATTTAGTGGCCAGTGCCTTTTAGTGTCGCTCGACCAACAATTATGTCGATCGATCAAATTGGTGTCGATCGACACCATCCTTAGTGTCGATCGATACCCGACACAAGAATAAAAGGTAAGTGTTTTTTATTTTGGCCATTTTGATTAATATTTCTTTCTTTTCTCGCCTCGAGACTTTTACTCTCTGGGGACAGTGTTGTTCAAGTCTGGAGGAGGGAAATACTGATGTATTTTTCTTTGTCTTGGTTTATTTGTTATAATTTTTAAAAATTATTTTTATCGAGACGTTTTATCGAGTCAAAATCAGTTTTAAACCATGATCTTTTGCTTGGTTTATTGGCTTGTGTCTTTTTCAGCTAAGTGACCATCAATTGTGAGACGAAATCTAGAACAAGACTATTGAAAAATCCAAAGCCCAATTGGTATTTCAAAGACATTCATGCTAAGTTACAAAGAACCGAACGGTTGGAGCTTATTGCACCTCTTCAATGTGATCAATACACTAGGATTTAGTTCTTCCATTCATGCTTAACAGATTGAACAAGTAAGAGAAAACATTTACTACTCTACCTTTCGAAAAAGTGACTTATCACACCCATAGAAAGTTTATTACCAGTATTATTGTTCTTGTATTATTCAATAAAAAAAATCTTAAAAAAAAAAACAAAAACAAAGAAAGTCTCAATACGTTTATGTAAATTTTTATGTATAGTATTAGTGTTACTCAAGTTTGGGGGAGAGTAGTGAATATTTATGTTCAAGTGTGCGTTTGGCAAACATCGAATGGGAAGAGAGTCTAGAGCTTTCGAATGCATTGAGATCGGAAGGAGAGACAAGCTATGAAAATGACATCGGCTTTGTAACAAGGTTGTGAGTTTATTTGGATGCTAAGGAAGTCTTTGGAGAAGTACAAGGCGGTCAAATTCTGGACTAGTCAAGTCTGTGTGTCGATTACTAAGTTGGTCAAGATCATTTCAATCCTCTAAGCAAGGTGAATTTTATATTTTCAAAGCTCTTTCACAGTTTGGTTTATGTTTTGCTTTAGGGCAAACAAATGCTAAGCCTGGGAGAGTTGATATATCTCGTATTTTACCGGTTTTTACACTAATAAAATATATATTTATTTATTTTATCGAGTTTTTATATTATTATTAGAGTCCAAGTGGGTCATTTTAGGTGCATGGACGAGTTTTGGAGCTTGGAAAGGATCTATAAGAATTATAGAGCAAAATGGAGCTTGATTAGACAAAATAAGAAAACGAAGGAAAAAAGGCAAGAAACAGAGGAGGTGTCAATCGATCGACACCCTACGGAGAAAACACAATCTTTCCTTAAATCTCGAGATGAAGATTCTTCCTAATTCTTTTATGATTAATTCCCTAAACATAAAATCCGTCCTAGACACTATAAATACTTTTCTACAGCCATTGTTTAGGATTATGCTCTATTTTATTCTTTGAGAATTTTTGTAAGGGAGAATTTCTTAGACCCTCTTTTGGTTATCTTATTTCATGCTTTCAACTAATTGCTTGATGTTTTGCTTAGCTATGTCTGAGTAGATCTCTTGTTAGGCTTAGGGTTCCTAGAATTTTGATGAAGAATTGATAGCCATATGGTAGATTTAGGTTGAACCTTTAATTCTTCCTCTAGATTGTGTTTTATGCTAGCTCTTGATTGATCACCTAGAGTCTAGATCATAGGTAATTATTATACATGGAAGTGTTAATAATTTTTTGAACACATCTTAGTAGGAGTAGATTATCTATTCACAAAGGAATTTGGTTTAGATAGTTTATGAACAATTGAACCTAGGTTTAATGCATGTTTAATGCATGTTTAATCCTTTAGAACTCACAAAGGAATTTAGTTTTCTAGGGTTTAATCATAGATTGCATACTCAATGGAAGTTGGTGTGCATTACATTAGGTTTTCATGTTCAAGAATTAAGTTGGTACCTATTTTTCCCGTGCGGTGTCGATCGATACCCTATTGATGTCGATCGACACTCGACACGTCTGGTTGCTGTTTTGAGTATAAATCTGAAGTCCCAAAAGCGTAGTCTCACTATTAATTGTTTTAAACCCCCAAATCTGTTAGTTATTAATAATTAGTAGTTTAAAACCCATGTCCTAGAATTTATTTAGAGTTTATTAATTTAGATTGGAATTTATTGGTCCTCGTGGATTCGATACCTTTAGTACTATAACCGATAATTGTTGTGCTTTTGCGGTTAAATACGAAAGGATAAACTTTTGTGTATCATTATCACTGCGAAAAGTCTTAACAGTTGATGAAAATTGCCGTTCAACATGTGCTATAAAGTCACGGAGACTTTGAGCAACCTCTTGTTTTGTTTTGAGAAGATAAAGACAAACACTGCGTGAGTAATCATCAACCACCGTTAAAAATATCTAGCTCCATTAAGAGAAGTAGTTTCATATGGACCCCAAACATCACAATGAACTAATTCAAATAAAGCCGAACTTTTATTAGAACTTGTAAAAATGGCAAACGTGTTTGTTTTGCACGAATACAAATCTCACACTCCTTATTCTTCAAAGCACTAGTACTATAAACATTAGAAATAGATAGAAAATCTAAAGACTTAGAAGAGGGATGTCCTAAGCGATGATGCCATACATCTCATGATACGATCTCCGTCTGATATACAAGACCAACTGCCCCTAACCCTCGCATAAAGTATAACCCATGAGACTCTTCAACAACTCCAATCAGCATCCTCGTAATGCGGTCCTGGATTACACAAAGTCTATCAGTGATTTGAAAGTCACTTAAGATATCCTTATTTAACTAGGATACCGAAACAAGATGACAATGTAAGCCATCAACAAACAACACATTTCGTAAAGTAAGTGTTGAACTCAAGAACTATTGTTCCTTGTCGAGTTGCAACAGTAAATCTCCCATCCGGCAGTTTAATAGATAAAGGACCCATGTCCTTAACATCAGATAAAATTCTAAAGAACCCGTCATATGATTCGTAGCACCTGTATCTATGATCCAAGAGCCAAGAAAATACATACCAGTTAACTTCTCGGTCGAATAAGGTTTGCGTTCATTCAATAGCTGGACCAAAGCCTGCCATTGATCGTCACTAAGTCCACTAATGCCCACACGATCAGACTGTGTAACGCTGTTAACGGCTGCCATCGAGTTAACACGCGGGGAAGGTTGCACAAACTATTGATGACCACGAACATGGGCTGAATTAGCATTCGGACCAGTACCTCAGCTTTTAAGGAGCTTTCCCCGTGGACGACAACTCCACCAGTTAGGATATCCTAATGCCCAAAAGTAATCCGCAAGATGCCCATTGCGTCCACAGCTCGTGCAGTGAAGCTGTCCTCTTTCTTCTCGGGACAGAGTGGGTCGAGATAGAACACCATGTGTGGATGAAGCAGGTAACGATGCTGACTTTGTTGCATATGCCATGGCATCGTTATGGACTTCAAGGCTTCGGGAAGTGGATTTTGAATCTTCTTCATGTACCAATGCATTAAAAGCCTTACCCTTTGTAGGAAGTGGTTCACGGGAAAGCAAACTCGATTTGATCGAGCCAAAAGCACTCTCATTCAGACCCTTGAGCAACTCATGGAGACGGTATTCTTCTTGTTCTCTCTCCCGTTCAGCTTTAAGAGAACAATTACATGATTTAGGTATTCCAAAATCTGTCAATGTTGTCCACAACTGCATCATCTTGGCATAGTATGCCTCGATATTGAGCCCTTGCTGACTACAATTAGCAAGCTCCATCTTCATTCATTGTACACGCTGTCCATTCTTCACACAATAACGTCTCTTAATGTGATCCCATAGTTCACTAGCAACCTCCGTGGAGGAAGAGACGATCGAACTGACTCAACAATTGTAACTTTAATCCAGGAAAGAACTAAAGCATTATTAGTCCACCAATCTTCACAATCCTCATACTCATTACTTGGTTGAGGAATAGACCCATCGACGAAACCAAACTTCTTGCGAGCCCTTAGAGCGTTTCGAAGATTTGTCGACCACTCACCATAGTTGAAACCTTTGAGAAGTGGTTGAGAAATCAATGCTCCAGGGTTGTCACTTGAAGAAAAATCGTAAGGATCAATCCTTCTCCTCTGTTTTTCAATGTAAGACTTCACCGCCTGCTATGTTTTTGAAACACTCTCGACCAACGATTTTTCATCAGACGAACCCATGTTCGTGATTCAAGAGAAAGAAAAAATCAAGGAATTCAAGGAAAAGCGAAGGGTAAGGTAAGGAGCAAAGGTCGTGAACGTATACGATAGTTAAAGAACAAAAATTTGAGTTTTAACGCTCTGATACGACAGGTCGCCAATAGCCTGTCCTTATACAAAAGATAAGACCTAAATTATACCTAGAATATAAGCAAATCTATACAAATAGGAAAGTATACAATAAAGATATATAAATATAGTTTTATATTCACATATGGTAATAGAGACTTATATGTATGCAAGATTCATGTGAATTCAAACGATTTATATAATGTTTCCCGTTAAAAAAAAACATCAGTTTTATGAATCTTTGCATATATATATAGAGGTTCTCTCCAAAAGGGTCCAACCTCACAATGACAACAAGTTCCCTTTTTGGTTTTAAGGTAACAATTTAAGAATCAAAGATAGCGTATGCCATGAGGATCACGCAGGCTCAAAAACACTTTGTTACCAACTGTGCCGTCAATCTCGCCGTGCTTCTTATCATCATATTGGTTGTCTTCAACTCAACCACCGTAGTTGCTAAAGGCAGTGGTGGAGGTGGCCATGGTGGTGGTGGAACAGAAGGTCAAGGTGGCGAAGGAAGTGGCCATGGAGAAGGAGGGCATGGGCTTGGAAGAGGAGGTATGGTTCATCGACCAGTGAAAAGGAACGGAAACTCTGCGCTACATCCCTTTGCTGATGGATCGGTAACTCTATTAATGTTCATCTATCTTCTATTTAACTAGATATTTATTGTCATTTATATTAAAGATAATTTGTCTCGACTGTAAAAGTAAAGACGGTACAGTTTCCTTTAATTGAGATTCAAGATTATACATTTGCAACTTTAGGTTTTATAGCTTATAAACATACATATAAGCTGATCAAATGTGACTAGGAACGAGAGTTCAGAACAAATATATATCACTTCCGTGAAGCGTTTTTTAGGATCCCGGATGTGAGTGAAGAGGACGGAGTAAAAGCCTTGCGGATATTGAACACATTCCAGGCAGTGCCGGCTGCATGCCCCACTGTGCCTAGCACATCTCTCGTGGCTTCCCCTGAGCTCTCACCCAACCTGTCCATGTTAAAATCCTCACTAATTAAGGTGAGACATTTACTCAAGTTACAACCGCAGACAAACAATCACGAACTAAATGAAGCCACAACTTTAGTCATAAACATAATTTCTTTGTTATTTGTAAAGGTCGAGCCAATAGCAAACATGAGGTTCATAATACTATATGGAAAACTTGAAATATTTCAAACATGTGGATTCTGTTTTTCCATGTAAAATCAATAATTCCATTTGAAGCAATCAAAACCTTTGGCTGTTAAGGCTAAATTGCAATCATTAATGTGATTTAAAATTAGGGACTTTGCAAGTGAAACTTACCTTTCACTAACCATTCTGGTGGTTGCTTTGGAAGTAGCAGAAAGAGTTTGTCTCTCGGCAGCTTCGGCAGCATCTAGTATCTTATCTAATTTTATATATCAAATCACACAATTTTTAGTATTATCATTATAAAGTGTCAATGTGGAGCCAATAGCTTATAATGCAACTTACTAAGAGCATCAAGTGAAGCCAAGAGAACCTCTCCTGGAACCATTGAGAAAAACGCTTTCCCTGGCTTTGACTTCACTACAGGCCCCATCACTGTGCCACTCACCACCCCCACACCATTCAACATCGTCTTGCTCAATTTCTCAGTCGCTCTCGAAAGTCTCCTCACCCTAAATATATATATGGTCCCATAAGAGATTATGAAATGCAAATGTGTTGGATACTATTAGTATACCGTTGAAGATTCTTGTTAATTTGATTCTTGTTTGTGGTTGCATTTTTAGGTGAGGACGAACCACTCTTCTTCTCAGCCTTTGTGATCATAATTTCACCTCCTTTGTTAACCTATCATTTCGGTATAACAAACCCAAGCTTCAGAATTTGAATATAATGCCCAAAATGCACATGCCTAATTAACATCTACCAAACTTATCAATTTGGGAAGAGAGTGATTATAAAATAAACCTGATTAGTGTAAGCATTACTGCATTTGAACATCCCTCGAATGAGATGGCCTGTCCCTCCAGCGATAGCTTTAGCGACAATATTGTTATAATCTTCAATCCTAGGCGCAAACTCTTTCCAGTCGATTCCATTAACGTTTACACGCGAAGCAGAGGAGGACGAAGACGAAGAGAAACACGAGTTCTCTCTCAAGAAATCGTCTAGCAATTCGAGACTGTTGACAAAGACGACGTCGTTTTCGTCTCGTGGAAAGAACGTGACGCCGTAGCTAAGTGGGTCTCCGTCTTTAACCGGCAACGTGAAGAGGTAGTCACGAGAGTCGAGTTTCACTACTGGCTCGTCTTTAATCACCGGCCATTGCAGGTTATTTCCGATCCTCACGACCATAGCCAAGGGTACGCCGTTGTCTGAGACCTGTATAAGCTCGAAGTCTCCGGCGGCGAGCTCCACCGCCTCGGATCCGTCGATGAGATGGGCTCTGCATCCTTGAATCTGCAATAGCACTTCTTCTCTAGATGAGAAAGTGGCGTCTTGTTGTCCGTACGAAACTGGTGGTGGTGTTGTTTCGGTTCTTGAAGTCTTTGATCTGAAACACTTCATTGTGTTTTGTTACAGTGTTTGGTTTCTCTTCAGGTTTTCTTGGTTTGGATATATATATATATATATATTTTTATTTTTTTTTCTTTCCTTCGTCGGGTTTTATGGGAATCTTTTCAAGTAAGTTTAATTAAAGAAGCAATTATTGATTACAGTTTTTTACTTTCGGTGCTAATCGAGGCCACACTACTTTTTATGTCGACAATACTAGCAAGGACCCTACCTGACCACATTTGCTTTCTCGTATGGCCATTTACAAGACTTCTGTGATTAATTAGAGAAGTTTACCACTAGAGGTCACGTTGAGGATGCCTTGAACATTCCTTATATGTTCAAAACCGATGAAGGTAATTCTATAAGATTATTCCATTTTTCTTAGATTATTATCAATAATAAAAGTTAAAAACTAGAATGGTTTGGAGGTCGGGTTATAAATCCTGATTTCCTTTCTCAAGTGGAGTCAGGTTTCCAAGAAATTTGAACATTTGGTGGTGGTTAGAATCTAGAGAATATCCTAGTACTAATATATGTTTTCTCTTTATTATGACAAAAGAATTTTTCACTCTCCCATTCATATTATATTATCCACATTTTATCCGCTTGACACGTTTTATCCACACTTAGTCTATTTGATCCGTTTGACACGTTTAGTCTGTCCTGCTTTACCCACTCTTTCATTCATAGAAAAAAAAAGTGTGGATCAAATAACACACTTGCGATATTTACTGTCTCTGCATGACTTACGATCGCAGGTCAAACATTAATTGCAATTTTATTTTATATACACTTTTACTGTTTTTAATTTGATGAATAGAGGATGTAGAAGAGGATGACCCGCACTGCACTTAGCACGCACATGACCCTCGCCCCCAATCACACCCTAAAATATGGGTGTGAATGGGGATACGGTACAACAACGGAAAAAAGGCGTGCCAACAAAGAGCGGATCACACGCATTTACATTGTCATTCACGAAAAGTTAATATAGTTACAACAACACAAGTGTAATATAATAAATCTGTCCATAACAGTAAAAGTGGATGAGATTTATTAAGAAAAGAAGTGTTTAAATCCACACTCCCATTTGGGCTATGAATGGGAGTGCGGGTAAGCGGGGCAGATCAAACGTGTCAAGTGGGTCAAGTGGACCAAGTGCGGATCAAGTGTGTCAAGAGGATAAAGCGGGTAAAGTAAAGTGTGAATGGGAGAGTGGAAAAAATGGCGAATCAAGTGAGTGCAGAGAGGATCAAACGGAGTAAATAGTAAAACATTATTTGATTTTATTATAATAATAATATTATGTAGTGTTTTATATATAGTTTAATAACTTTAAAATGAAATTAATTAACATATAATATGACATTTTAATTGTAGATTTATCATTATATATACATATAAAATTAAAATTATTAAAAACTAATAAAATTCACAAAAATTGTATATGAAAAGAAAGTATAATACATTTTTGTAAGTGATCGTTATAAATATGTATAACAAACTTTTAAATATTTGTAACATCAAAAATTCTTTTTTTATGATTAATTTATTATAACATAAAACAATAATGAATAAAGATAAAAGAACAAAAAGACAAAAGAAAAAGTTTGTATGCACTTAATAGTGCAAAAACTCTTCAAATGGGGTGTGGATGTTGGTTACCTGAGGAGGGGAGCAGTGGCATTGGTATTGGAGAAAGTAATTGATATCTTCAGTGCTAAGGTCATCTAGTAACTATTAGGTTCCAAGAATTTGATCTGAGAGTCTTAGAGGATTGATTGGCTTCCATGAAGATGTTTGATAAGGTTGGAAGATTTAGAGGTTTTTTCAAGTTCCAAGGTTTTAGGCATCTACAGGAAGAGAGTGTAGAGTTTCAGATATGTTCTTAGTGACTATGTGGAGATGAGAAGTTTTCTAAAGTGAAGTTGATCTAGAAAAAAAATGGTTTGTCTTAAGAGTGTTAGTTGAAGATGAATCTCAGTTCTGGAATTTTGAGTTGTTACGAAGGTTTTGAAGTTGTAAGATGTAATTAAGAAGGAATTGGAAGAAGTAAATTGCCAGAAGGGTGAGCCATGAGGTCTCCCAGGTCATGGGATCTAACAAAGGGCAATTTATTGATTTGAGCCCAATGTGCACGTATTGCATTCGTTTGTTACATCCGTGATTTTGGCTCACGAAGTTGTTTGTAATTTTGATTCGTAGTAAACTTTATAATCAATTGCCGTTTGTTAGATCCTCTGAACCGAGAGACCTCATGGCTCACCCCCTTCTGGCAATTCACTTCTTCGAATTCCTTCTCAATTACATCCTACAGCTTCAAAACCTCCGTAACAACTCAAAATTCCACAGTTGAGACTCATCTTCAGCTAACACTCTTAAGACAAACCACTTCTTTTCTATATCAACTTCACTTTAGAAAACTTCTCATCTCCACATAGTAACTAAGAACACAACTAAAACTATGCACTCTCTTCTTGTAAATGCCTAAAACCTTGGAACCTGAATAAACCTCTAAAGCTTTCAACCTTATCAAACATCTTCATGGAAGCCAATCATCCCTCTAAGACCCTCATATAAAATTCGTAGAACCTACACATTAAGAAAAGAAAACCTAACCTTTTCTAGTTACTAGATGCCCTTGACATTGAAGATATCATTCATTTTCTCCAATACCAATGCCACTGCTACCCTCTTCAAGTGACCAACATCCATTGTTTACATGATGTTGAATTCCTTGATTTCCGAAATCATCTTCAAATCAAACGTTCCTCAAATATAGTTTCACTTCCATGTACTTTTAAAAGGATATTAGGTACAATGACAAAAAAAACTAGAAATATCAAATGAGTAACCAATTGGAAACAAAGGTTATGATACATATATATTGTTGGGGTTTAATTCCATTATACACTTCTTCACCATTCACGCCTTCTTCTTCTTCCTCTCCGTAAGAAACATAAAAATCACAAATTGATTCCTTCTTTCTCTCCAATTTTTCTCATCCCAATTTCTTCCTTAATCTTCCTCCTCCCCAATTTCTTCCCTCTTCTTCATTTATCAATGACACTCCCCTAACATCTCAAATTCTCTCTTTCTTTTAGGTTTTCAATTCCACCCCCTTTTCGTCTTTTTAATGGCTTTCTTCACGAACTATTCTACTCGGATCTTTAACGAAAAAAAAGAAGAAGAATTTTGCCCCCTCCAATGTATTCGATCCATCTCCATCACCAATTTATCTCGGTGTGTATGATCTTTCTTTCTAGCCCCCTTTTCCCCAAATTCGATTATTGTATAGTTTTTTGTTGTAGTTGATTACAAATCATTGTTCTTTGAAATGGGTATGGATATTTATCCGATTTCGATCGCATGAAGAGTGCTCCACCTCCGATTGCTCAGTGCCGGTTCGGGTCCCAACCACCAATTCCATCACTTCCTCCAATTCAGGCTGGTTTCTGGAGTGTACTACTCCCATTCTTCATTCACAATACTTGCCTAAGGCACTTGTCAAGAGGTTAATCGCGATTCGATCCATTAGAGAGGGATTGAGGAGTTGAGCGAGTGGTGATGTAGATGGAGGATTTACATAGTTCATTCTATTATATTTACAAGTCGTACTATTTTGTAGAATTTATGCAATGTATACTATTTTATGTTTGGGTTTTTTGTATATTCTATGTAATACTTGTGAGGATCAATACCTATGAGGATTTACATAGTTCATTCTATTTTATTTACAAGTCAAACTATTTTGTAGAAATTATGCTATGTATACTATTTTTATGTTTGAGTTTTTTGTATGTTCTATGTAATACATGTGAGGATCAATATGCATCAAATTTATGCTATTTAATATTGTGGTAATCATTTATAAGATTCATAACTTAATTTAGCATTTAGTTGAAATAAACGGAACAATAACGATGTTTATACCATTCTACAAAGAATCCAACGATGCTAAATAAAATGATACAACATTTATTCTTTTTTTTTTTTTACTGTAAATAGAACCATATGTGTGTTATTATTCATGACCCCATATTCACATTTTAAAAAAGAATGTCTGTTTTGAAAGATCCAAACGATGTTAGATGCAAAAAAAAAAAATATATGTTTTTATGGTAAGGTTAATTGATTTAGTTAATTGATTATAGATTAAATCAAATATTAAGACAAGATGGATATGACATGAGTTTGGTGTTACAGAAAAAAATTAACAAACTAAACTCTGACAAAATGCTTAGAAAACTACCCTAGCCTTAGCCGCCACCAAACTTTTGTTTCTCGCTTCTTCAGTGGCTAGCATCCTCTGGCTGCCACCGCAGAGGCTTCGTCTTTTCTTTTATTTCTCTTCTCTGGTGGTGTTATCTTCTCCGACTATATCGTGCGATGTGTGGTTACCTTGGTTGGTTGGGGCATGTGGTTCTCTTGGTTGGTTGGGGCTTATCTCTCTTCGTCAGCTAATTACTCTGGAGATATATCTTATGGTTGATGATTTTTCCCTTGGTTTTCCCTTATTGGGGGCTTATCTCTCTTTTCTAGCTAATTACTCTGGAGATAGAGCTTATGAATACTAATTAACTAGGAGATGTGACAAAACAAAGATACAAGATCTGAAGATTCAAGAGTCTGTTGGAAGAAGAACTTTCATGGTTTCAAGATTAAAAGGATCTCCATGGTTGATTCAGTAGTATCTAGATATGTTTATTGTTAGGTTTGTGATACTAGACTTGTTATGATTTTGATTTGTATTCTTCGATTGCTTTATTATATTGATCCAAATGATTAAAAAAAATGGAGATGATATTTAATTGTTTCAACATGACATCATCACATTTCTCTCTCCTCAACCGAAAGATTTTTTTTTTTTTAATTCAAGAGCTAGATAGGACAGTTTGGTAAATTTGCAAGTCTTTTCGTTATGGAATAAATCTGGATTATTACATAGCTATTAAGTTAATTTTGGTTAGCAAACAAATTCACCCATCTTTTAATTGCAAAATCTGCTGTTTTCATAAACACTGTTCTTTATCTATTGCATATGCTCTTTGGAGATAATTGCCAAATTACAGTGTTTATTTAAGATACACAATCATCTTACAGCTTATGTAACAATTCTCCCCCACTAGAAAGAAATAATCTGACGATTATATAACGATGAAACTTTACTTATGTAGCTTTCACAACAGTTTTGATGGTCGTGGCATCGCCGGTTACTTTATCATAGCGGAGAAACAAGTGTGCAATGATCAAGCATGCGGTGAGAGTGACCATATCCTTAGCTGCACACTGTTTGTTGGACTCGGTAGGTGTACCGGTCTGTGGACCATTAGACCAGAAAAGATAATCAAGCAAATCGGATCCGGTTTCACCAACATACCTGTCCGGTTTAAATTCCTCGGGTTGGTCGAATACGTTCCCGTCTCTCATCACCAACGGTTGGTAACCGCAAAGAAGCTCCCCTTTCTTCACCTCGTAAAGGGCGTCGTGTGAACTTATCTGAAAATCTTTCCTCGCACGTGCGAACTGCAAAGGAACCGGTGGACTCAAACGCAGCGTTTCGTAAACCACGGATTTCACAAGCTCCATTTCGTTAACCTTCCGGAAAGTCAAACCCGACTCGGATCCGCAGACTTCTCTGACCTCGGATCTTAGCCTCTCCTGTAGACCCGACTCGTCACCGGCGATTCTGGCGATCAGAGAGGGTAAAAAGACGGAAAAGCCCCCGTAAGCATTAAAACCCAAAACAAAAAGAAGATTATGAATGGTCTCGTCACGGCTCAACCCGTACTCCTCTTGACCCAACCGGATAACTTCTCCGGCGTTGTCGTTGATGAAATCGTAAAGCTTCTTGTAACCACCGGAGACGAAGAAGGCAGGGTAAGCCCAAGAATGGAGGAAGATCTCTTCGAGTGGCTGAAGAAAGCCGATGCTGGTGGTGGGGATAACCTGCATGGCCAGCCAGAAGTCGAGCGTCTGCCAACCTTTCTCTGCGATCTCCGGTGAAACGGAAGTGTTCACGCCGGCCAGAGAGGCGCAGAGGAAGTTGAAGATGCAGCTTTGGAGAGGGAAGATGTAGGAAGCGGAGCCGTTTTTGGAGATGTCGGATTCTATGGTTGTCCACAGCTTTTCGAGGTTGGAGATGAGCTCTTGTCTCCATACCTCTGACCCTCGTTTTAGTACTGCCATCGCGAAGTTCTTCGTCTGTAAAATGTATGAGACTCACCAATTCAAACGTTTTCCCTTTCTTATTAAGTATCTGGATATACTGGACTTAAAACGCTTTTCTTATTCTTTTAAGGTTTAAACTCAAGGATTAAAATATACTATATTCTTTTTAAGGGTTTTCATACATCTTAAAAAATGAGTATAATAAGATTTGACAAAAAAAAAATTAGTATAATAAGATAACTAATTTTAAGTTTAATATCATTTAAAATTTGATAATTTTTTGGGTTTAATCATATATATATTTTAACATCTGGTTTTATTAAGCTTGACTGTAATATTCGTTTTGTACCATCGAATTATCTAGTAGATTTTGATTCTAAAAATAATAACTAAAATTCAGTCCTTCCCTTCTTAAAAAATATTTTTTTAGAGTTTTCATAAATCTTTAAAGGTAGGTAACTTATTTACTGCTTTCTTATTAAATATTTTTACAATTGTGAATCAATAGCAATTCAACATACTCAACAAATTTACGATTTATAAACATTAATTAGTAAAAAGACTAAAAAAATCAATCTTTATACAACAAGACCAAAACTTCAAAAATAAATCTTTTAGTAGAGGAGAGGGTATATCATAGAGTAATCTAATGTGTCATATAGTAACATTAATTCATGACTAGCATATAGTAACATTAACTCATAACTAGCAATGAATATGTATATACGGACGGACCTTGCTGTGTTTTGGCTCGGTAGTGTCAAGATAAACGCCCACACGAACGCCACCGTAAAAATCAAGGCTAGGTCGAAAATCGCCGATGAGAACATCTCTCTTATCAACAAGATCCATATCAAAGAGATGGCTAAATGATTTAACGTCGAGGACGGCCACAATATTAGGGTTAACGGCGCCACTAAAGAAAGGAAACGTCGGAGGTATATTTGTACGGAACACAGTGCTCTTGTACTTCTCTACTCTTGTCTTGAAAAATTTCTCTGGTCCTTGAAACCAGAAGTAATCTAAACGGTCCGATAACGGTCCAACCACCGGCCAACCGTATGATCCCGGCATTTTACGGAGGGGAAGCTTCGACGGCGACGAAGGAGGCACTTGTTGTGATGTTTGGGAGGTTGATGGTGGTGGTGGGGAAGCAGTCGCCATCGTTCTCACGAACATTTTCTTTTAGTTGATGATAATTTTTAGAGTTATGGGATTGTGTGATAAAAATAAATATCAGTGGATACTGGCAACAGTGATCATATGTGATATGTCGGTATTATTGTGCAGAAGGAGACAATTCTATCGACAAAGATTAGTTTTGTGGGTACGTGATTTCGTGTATGCTTTAGCTACCACATGTGTAGAAGTTGTTGCAACGTTATCATTAGATATCTTAACGTCTTAGTTGCGAACCGAAATTAAAAACCCGAGAAACACATGTCTTCTAACTATTGTAACCACTCGCCGTTAGCGCAACGACAAAACTTCAAAATTCATAAGAGAAAAGAAAAACAGACGTGTGGGGTTTAATGGGAATCTATATACATAAAATGGACAGTTTAGGCTTATGAGTGTGTCCAATTCAGCAGGAAGAAAAGTTATTACCACGTGGCATTGTTTCTACATACATAAAAAAACAGTTTGAGGCTCATGAATGTGTCGATATCAGCCAGAAAAAGCACATTGTTTTTTACTTAATTATCATTTGTAAAAATAATTCACAAAAAAACATTAGCCATTATATTTAATAAAAGCTCAGATATTACCCATGAATAAAAAAACCCTTATAACAAAAAAAAAAAAATCTTTCTTTTCTTCTCCTTCGCAGTTCCGCAAAACTATTTCAATTCCTAAAATTTTCAAAGTCTCTTTCGCTCCTCTTTCAGCAACTGAAACATTTACACATTCTTTACCCACACTATCTAATCAATGTCGATATAAATGACCTCTAACCTTGCATTTAATCACTGCCCGGTTTTTCAAGGAGTATTGGACCATCGTCTGAGACCAAGTTATTACTGAGATACAAAGTTTTTTTTATACATGGGTATTGCCAGCAGATTGGAATTTTACACAAATATGCTTAATACCTAAGAAGCCTAATCCTACAGAGATGGAAAGACCTACGTCCAATAAGCTTATGCTCCATATCCTACAAAATCATATAAAAAATCATGTGTTCTAGACTGAAGAATATTTTACTTCGGATTGTGTCACAAACGCAAGGATCTTTTGTAGCTGGCAGATTGATTTCGGAGAATCTTCTGCTTGCCCATGAAATATTACATGGGCTACGGACAAATCCAGAATGTAAGAGTAGGTTCATCGCCATCAAAACTGACATGTCTAAAGCATATGACAGAGTGGAATGGAAGTTTCTTGAAGAGTTCCTTATTCGGTTTGGCTTTGATACTAAATGGGTTGTGTGGGTTATGAATTATGTTCGTTCGGTTACCCACACTGTTTTGCTAAACGGCCAGGCACATGGACACATTCAACCGGAGCGAGGTCTTCGACAAGGTGATCGTTTATCCCCTTTTCTTTTCATTTTATGTGCGGAAGCCCTAGTGCATGGGATGAATAAGGTAGAGAGTGAAGGTCGCATCACGGTTATGAAGTTGACGCCTGCTTATCCATCTATTCAACACTTATTGTTTGCTGACGATAGTTTGTTTCTCTTCCGAGTTAATTTACATGAGGTGTCGGAATTTTTACGAGTTTTGCATCTTTATGGTACTGCCTCGGGACAAATGATTAATTTACAAAAATCAGCCATTATCTTTAGTCTTGAGATTGATCCCATTATGAAAAGGCTATTATCCAATCATTTGGATATTGACAGAGAAGGTGGGATTGGTACATATCTTGGCTTACTTGAATGCTTCAGTGGTTCAAAACGACAACTCTTGGCTTTCCTTACTGAGCGTTTGACGAAACGACTATCTGGATGGTATGCTAAAACGTTATCACTAGGAGGGAAGGAGATTTTATTAAAATCAGTTGCTCTGGCTCTTCCAGTTTATGCCACGTCTTGTTTTAAATAGTCCAAGCAACAGTGTAAGAAAATCATGAGTGCTATTACTGACTTCTGGTGGAATTCGTGCGAAGAGAGACGGAAGATACATTGGATTTCTTGGAAACAACTGTGTAGAGCTAAGTCAGAGGGAGATCTTGGTTTTAAAGATTTGGAAGAATTTAATCAAGCATTCTTGGCAAAACAAGCTTGGCGCATTTTTAATGATCCAACATCATTGTTAGCACGAGTGTATAAAGGACGCTATTTTTGAAACAATGAGTTTTTGACTTGTGGAATTGGTTATCGTCCGTCTTATGCATGGAGGAGTATTTTACATGGCCGTGAACTATTGTTGAAAGGTCTGATTAAGCATATTGGTAATGGGAATAATACGCGTATATGGATGGACCAATGGATTTTGGATGGAACTCCTAGACGACCATATAACAAAGAATCGATTAGGAATCTTAGTCTAAAGGTTAGCATGCTCATTAATGAAGATTGTAGCTGGAATCAAGACAGACTTGAGGAGTTCTTCCTCCCTCCCGATATAGCCTTTATAAGAAGCATCACACCAAATTTTCTTGACGATAGATACATATGGGCTTTCACACATTCTGGGGCTTACACGGTGAAGAGTGGAGCATGGCTAGCCTCGAAACTGAAACAACCGGCGCTTATGGATGATGAGCTGACGCAAGTTTAAATCATGCTTAAACGGCGAATCTGGGGTCTTAAAACTGAACCGAAAATCAGAATGTTTCTTTGGCGATGTGTATATCAGGCCCTTGCGATGGCTACTCGACTTGTTTCGCGGGGTAGGCAAGTTGATACTATGTGCAGAATTTGCTTGACTGATCTGGAAACGATTAATCATGTTCTTTTTCTATGCCATATGGCTCGTTAGTTTTGGGCTCTTACCCATGCACTTCCTTCTATGTTTTCTTTTTCTTCTACTTTGGAAGATAATTTGAGCGATACGTTTGACGCTATGGAGAACACAACTATATTAGTTTAATTTGAATGTCTCTGTTTTTACCAGAGTTTGTTTTGGATTATTGCTTTCTTGTATTCTGTTTTTTCATAATAGACGATTAAAAAAAAACCTTGCATTTAGTCAATCTCTTAACGATTCTTATATAACTTCCATTTCCCGTTCCTCCAAAGTACATACCAGTAAACGATGTTCATTTGGCGTCTACCCCACATTTTCAACTCCTTGAGGTGCAATCATCTCCGGCATCAGGTCTTTTCATCTTCTTTTAAATTTCAATAAGGAAAATATGGGTGTTGATTTTCATTTTGATTGAATAGGGGGTTCGAATGTGATGTTTTAGATTTCTCCTACAACTATTTCTTCCATATTTTTCATGGGTTGATGGGAAAATTGTGAACACTTACGCGTTTCGATCTCATCCTCAAACGATGGTTATCATTTCTTTTTTACCGCAATGACAAGTTACATAATTTTGTTCTCTGTTTTTGCTAGGCAATTTCCAAATATGAATTCCCAGCTTGAATTACAGTTTTGAAGGGCATATGTTCTTACTACATCAAGGTTATAGAGAAAAACCATTTAGACATCGATAAATTTAGATGTCAAGCTTCTCCACTTGGTCCGTCTACTCTCTGTTAAGTTTTGGAAATCTTTGTTTTGCTTTAAAAGTAATCACTTTTGTTCATATAAATGATATATCAGAGTTGTTTTTTTTTTGTATAAAATCGCAGCATATTCTCTGATGTTACAGGAGACATCACTGTTGTTGTCGATGGAGAGTCGTTTCTTCTACACAAAGGTTAGTGCTCACAAGTTGTTTGACAAAATTCATTGTCTCTGTTTTTTGCAGTTTTTTTTAGTTACTCGGTCTAGGAAGATGAAGAAGATGGTGAGAGATCTTAAAGACTCTTTCTTCCAATCTTATGTCCGTGATTAAGCTCAGAGATTTCCCGGGTGGACCGTTAACATTCGAACTCGCCATGAAGTTATGTTATGGTATCAACTTTGACATCACTCCTTCCAACGTGGTGGGTCTCTGCTGTGCATCGGGTTTCCAGAGATGATTGAGGGCTATAAGGAAGAAAATCTGATCGCTCAAACCGAGAATTATCTCGATCGCTTTTTGTAGTCTCCAGAAGTGTCTTCAAGTACTCTGTTCTTGCGAGACGCAAGAGATGCTTGAAACATACAAGATTCTTGACCGGTGAATGGTTGTAGAGAGCAATTAGTATCGAGTTTATATGAGGATCTCAAGGGGGGATATTATTGCAAGTGGTGGATTGAAGAACTTTTTGTTCTCGGGATTGATTACTACTCCCGAGTTTTCTCCGCGATGGCGAGAATAGGCGTGCGATCCAAGAGTATCACTTCTCTGATGCATTACGCACATGAATCATTAAAGGGTATCATCGTTCGAAACTGCCCAGAGCAGAGGGAGATAGTTGAAGCCATTGTTACCCTTTTACCAAATGACATCAAAGGATCTTCTCTATCAGTCACTCCTCTTAGTATCCTATTTGGGATGTTAAAGGTCGGAATTACAATAGCTATAGAGATCCCTTACAGGTTTGTGCCCGAACAGAGAATCAGTCACCAGTTATAGACCGTATCTCTTGACGATCTTCTCATACCTTTTGTCAAAAAAGAAGATTCAATGTACGATGTAGATATTGTCCAAAGGATACTTAAATGCTTTCTTGAGAGAATCGAGGAGGAAGATAAAGACTATGGTTAAGATTCAGATTCCACTGGTGGACACCACAGTTTGTTACTGAACGTGGGACGGATCATGAATGCTTACTCAAATGCTTTCTATGTTATTCGTTTTAGTTTTTCTTTTTGTTTGTTAAAAGTCCTCTGTTTTGTTGATATATCTCGTATTTTACCGGTTTTATGATAATTAACATATATTTATTTATATTTTAGAGTCAATATTATTATTATTAGAGTCCAAAAGAGTCATTTTAGGTGCATGGAGGAGTTTTGGTCACTTGGTGAATTAAGGAGAAATTATGGAGCAAAAGGAACAAATAAATGGAATGACAATGCAGAAGCAGTCCGAAATTCCTTAAGGATCATGTCAGAAAAAGGTCTTCCCTAAGGAATTTTAATCTCAAATTTTGACACGACATAGAAAATTGAGTTAGCTTCACTTTGGCGGTGGTTTCAGCTCATTTTGATTATTTGTTGATGAGATATGACGGTTTTAGTGAAAACATGTCATTCTGGCGGGCAGAAAAGGAAATTTCCCAAATCTCAAGATCAAGATTTTTTCTAAATCTTTTATGTTAATTCTCTAAACCTAAAATTCGTCCATGACCTTATAAATACTTTTCTACAGCCATTGTTTAGGCTTATGCTTTATTTTTACTTTGAGAGAGTTTTGAGAGAATATTTCTTAAACCCTTCTTATTGATTTTATTGGTTTCTTTGATGATTGCATGATGAATTGCTTGGCCATGCTTGAGTAGTTCATTAGTTAGGTTTAGGGTTCTTAGATTAGGATGATTTTCTGTTTATCTTAAGCTTAATTTATGTACCATTGATTAACTCTTCTCTTAGATTGTCCGTATTGCTAGACTTTAGGTTGGTCATTTAGAGTTAAGATTATAGGTAATTTATTATGCATGAGAGTGCTAATAAATTTCTGGAATCAATCTTAAGAGAGCTAGCTATCTTTTCTCAAAGAGATTTGATTTAGAATAGTTAGTGAACAATTGAATCGGTTTGTTAATGCTAGTTTAAATTCCATAGGATTTCTCAAAGAGATTTGGTCTTTCTAGGGTTTAAACTAAAATGGTAAATCTCAGCAAGAGTTGGATTTACTTGATAGAATTGTTCATGTTCTAGAGTTAATGTTTACATACTCTTTGCATGACGGGTGTCGATCGACAACACATCAGTGTCGATCGACACTGCCCGTTTTTATGTTCAAAATTGATTCTTAATTGAAGTTTCCAAAACCTAGCGTTTGTTATAATTGATTTAAACTCCTTAAAATTACATATTGTTTGTGTTAGTTAGTAAAACACAAAACCAACATCCTTGCTTTAATTAGGAATTTATTTAAATTAGTTTGTTTAGTTTTTCGGTCTTCGTGGATTCGATCCTTAAATATTATAACTGATATTTGTTATGCATTTGCAGTTAGAAATACTTAAAACTTTGTGTATAATTTGTGTTAGAGAGAACTAAAGTAAAATAGTGATACTCCTCTTAACATGTAAGTCAAATTTAGATTTGATACAAGACTTTCAGTTTTGTCCTATTTTCCTATGAATAAAGTTGTCATGTTATTGCACCACGTGAAGTTTAGGAGTTGGGTGTAAATACCTGAAATTAAGATTCTTACTTATATCGTCACTCCATTCCTTTGTCAATAACTATCCAGAGGTGTTCCTTGATCATAAGAACAACACTTTAACAACCCAAGAATGACCGGTGGAGGTAGAGCATTCTCTCCTTTATCTTCCCACATATGCTTTGTCTTTCACTTTCAGCACGTATGTACTCAAATTCATAATAAAAAATTCGAATGAGATTTGTGTTAATACTAAAAATCTTTGGTTTGCAAGACTCACCATATTCGAACATGAAACAAATGTGCTTCGCGTGAAAAGGTGTGCTTCGTGACTAAGCTACAGCGATGCTTGCGGTTGAGGAGTAAGATAAACTACATCAATATATTCTAAGGCTTCATAGTTAAGGTATGCTTTGGTGCTTAAACTTTATCATCCAAATTATTGGGGTTTGAACTAAAATTTGTTTAAGTTGCCTCACTATTTTCCTAATGAATGTAGTTTTTTGCATTATGGGGATTTTCCATTTTCAAACCAATATAAGCATATATGTTCGTGCTTTAGTTTTGGTAGAAATTAATTCTTAGCTAATGGAAATTAAACTTCAGCTACATATAAAAGAATGAGCAACAAAGAAGTGAGACAAACACGAATTTTTAGAAAAAAGAAACAGAAATGAGAGCGAGAAAAAGATAACATAATTACTAAACTGTCATGTCCTTAATGGTAGCAACATAATTTTTAACTAACAATGTAAAATGGTTGATATAAACACTCATGCTAAATATAAATCCGCACATAACGCAGATTCAGGATCTGGTCATATGATAAAGATATGTTTGATGAACATTTTTAACAACTACATGAACGTAAAACAAAGTAAATCTAGTAGAGTAGTCAATTAATGACTGAAGGGTGGAAACACGTAAGTCAACCAGCTTTTACTAAATAAACTAAAGAACTTGATTTTAATAGATTAATTAATGATCCATTCAACACTGAGAAGGAAACTATTAGAGGTTGGCTTTTGTATCACAAAATAATCATGAACTGTATAACCTTTTTAATGACTTATGAGAGGATAATATTTTTGTCCACAAGCCATGACAAACACTAAAGACTAAAAAACATTATAAAAAACATTTTTTTTGTTATTCATTCGAACTAATCCTGTCTTTTTTTTTCTCTCCAACCTTAAACTAGATCTAAATTAGATTTTTGGTAAACCTTTTCCAGAGATAGGCAATCTACCAGAGTCGAACAGCCTTTAACGGTAAATTATGTAGTTTTTTTTTTGGAACTTTATCATGATCATTTGGGTCTTTTTTTTGATTCGCCGATTCACTTCCGACTTTGTTCTATAAGCTCCGGATCTTGTCCGGTTTTGGTTCCAAAAATTTTCGGATAATTGTTTTGTTTCAAGCCTTCAGCTTAACACCAGTTTTCTCAGTAAATATTGGGAAAACTTCTTACCGGATCTTTCCCTTTTTTTTCTTTTTTATATCTATAATCCTTACAAGTTTAATTCACATCAATGTTTTAATTTCCAACCATGAATTGTTGAGATTAAAAGTCTGTCCTCTTACATTAAGGAGCTAAGCTATTAGTTGTTTAGAACCCGTTTAAAGTTTCAAAGGATATATTCAAGATGAAGGAATCCTCAAACTTTATTTGGATCGATTCACCTCCACTTATCTTGAAAGGTTAGGGAAGACGGATCTTGCGACAAACATGGAGGCTTTGATTTGGATCATACTGAAGGCTCACCGGAAAAGCGATGGGCGGCAGCGATTTCATCGGGAACTAGTCGAAGTCTCGAAAAGGAACATGGCTAATGCTGTGAAACCCCAAACCATTCGTTGACACACCATTGACTCTAAATTCCTAGTGTGTCTGGGTTTCTTGCCTACCTACATGTCGTTCTTTGACCGGGTGATTTATATAAAGGGGGGGGGGGTTCTCCAATCTCTTGTACGACATGTAACCATGATACAATGTCTCAATCTTCTTATTACACAAAGTTTTACCCTATGCATTTCTAACTACAAGTGCACAACAACTAATCAATTTAGTATTTAAGGATCGAATCTACAAAGACCGAAATAAAATATGCAGACTAATTTAATAAGTTCTAAATAAATGCAAGGCAATTGGTTTTTATGATTAACTAATTAAGGCAGATACTAAGTGATTTTTGAGGTAGTTTTTTTTATCAATTTAAACAATCGCTAGGCCTTGGAAACTTTAACTAGACTCAATTCTGAACCAAGCTACGGACGATGTCGACCGACACTGATGTGGTGTCGATCGACACCCTACGTACAAAAATTATATAAACCTTAATTCTAGAACATGAACAATCTATCAAGCAAATCCAACTCTCGCTGAGACTTACTAACTTAATTTAAATCCTAGAAAGACCAACTCTCGCTGAGAAATCCTATGGAATTCAAATTAGCATTATCAAACCTATTCAGTTTGTTCACTAGCTAATCTAAACCAAATCTCTTTGAGAAAAGATAGCTAGCTCTCTTAGAATTGTTTCCAGCAACTTATTAGCACTCTCATGCATAATAAATTCCCTATAATCTAAACTCTAGATGGCCAACCTAAAGCATAGCATTAAGAACAATCTAAGAGAAGAGTTAAATCTATGGTAGATAATTTAAGCTATGGTAAACAGAAAATCATCATAGTTTAAGAACCCTAAACCTAACTAACGAACTACTCAGACATAACTAAGCAATTCATCATGCAAAATCAGTGAAACAATAAACTGAATAATACTCAAATAGAAAATAAAAGGGTTTAGAGAATTATTCTCCCTTACAAAACTCTATAAGAATAAGAATATTGTATGAGCCTAAACAATGGCTGTAGAAAAATATTTATAAGGTTCAAGACATATTTTAGAATTAGGGAATTAGTATAAAAGAATTTGGTAAAAATCTTGATCTTGAGAAATTAGGAAAGTGGCTGAATATCCGTGTGGTGTCCATCGACACTCCTTTATGAAATTGCCAAATTTCTTCGTTTTATTTTTCGCCTCTCCAAGCTTATTCCATTTTTACTCTATAATTCTTCTAGANAAATTGCCAAATTCCTTCGTTTCCTTTTTCGCCTCTCCAAGTTATTCCATTTTTACTCCATAATTCTTCTAGATCCTTCCAAAGCTCCAAAACTCGTCCATGCACCTAAAATGACTCTTTTGGACTCTAGTAATAATAATATAGACTCTAAAATAATTAAGTATAGATTCATTATAATAAAAACCGGTAAAATATGAGATATATCAACTCTCCAGACTTAGTCTTTGCTTGCCCTCAAGCAAAACATAAACCAAACTGTGAAAGAGGTTTGAAAATATAAAACTCACCTTGCTTGGAGGATTGAAATGATCTTGACCAACTTAGTAATCTACGCACTTACTTGACTAATCATGAATTTGACCGGCTTGTACTTCTCTAAAGACTTCCTTAGCATCCAAATAAACCCACAACCTTGTTACGAAGCCGATGCCATTTTCATAGCTTGTCTCTTCTTCCGATCCCAATGCATTCAAAAGTTCTAGACTCTCTTCCCAATCAATGCTTGCCAAACCCACACTTGAACACACATATTCACTATTCTCCCCTAGACTTGAGTAACATTAATACTATATATATATAATTTACATAGACATATTGAGACTTTCTCTGTTTTTTTTTTCTTTTTTCATTTTTTTTTTAATAACTGAATAATACAAGAACAATAATACTGATAATAAATTGAATAAACTTTCTATGGGTGTGATAAGTCACTTTTTCGAAATGGAGAGTAGTAAATGCTTTCTCTTATTTGTTGAATCTGGCAAGCATGAATGGAATAATCAAATCGTAGTGCATTGATCGCATTGAAAAGGTGCAATAAGCTCCAACCATTCGGTTCTTCGTAACTTAGCATGGATGTCTTTGAAATACCAATTGGTCTTTGGATTTTTCATCTCACAAGTGATGGTCACTTAGTTGAGAAAAAACACAAGCCAATAAACCAAGCAAAACATCATAGTTTAAAACTTATTTTGACTCGATAAAACGACTCGATAAGCAAATTTTTTTTTTGAAATTATAACAAATAAACGAAGACGAAGAAAAATACATCAGTATTTTCCTCCCCCAGACTTGAACAACACTGTCCCCAGTGAGTAAAAATCTCGAGGAGAGAGAGGAACGAACCATTTATCGAAAAGGGCAAAAATTAGAAAACGTACCTTGTTTCCTGCGGGGGTGTCGATCGATACTAATGAAGGTGTCGATCGACACCAATGGGATCGAACGACAAAAAAGAGTGTCGGTCGACACAAAAAGCGACTGGCCAGTAAATCTGATTTATTTGAAATAACTGTTTTTCATTTATTTTAGAGTATAAAAACCGTATTAAATAATATATAATATAAACAAACCATGAAAATAATTTTAAAATTTTAGAAAATCAAAGCCAATTTTATAAAGTTAGAATCAAATTTTTTTGAAAACTGAATTATTTTTAAAACTTAAAAAACACAAAAATAATTAAAATAAATAGTATAAATAATAGAAAACTCACAAGTGGGTTGCCTCCCACCAAACGCTTAATTTATATTCATTACCCTGACTTTGTGCCTGAGTTTAAACTGATGGTGGAGCGTCTAACGGAATGGAGCCTCCGCTAGGTACTTTGTGTTGAACAAAGTAGTGCTTGATTTGTTGACCGTTCACCACAAACTCCTCGCATTTGGCATTTTCGAGCACCACAACACCATATGGTATAACGGAGGTGACCTTGAAGGGACCGGACCAGCGAGAACACAACTTTCCAGGGAACAAATTCAAATGTGAATTGTAGAGAAGGCCCTAGTCATTTGGTTCGAAGATGCGGTTGAGAATCTTGCGGTCGTGTCTAGCTTTGGTGTGTTCCTCGTAGATCTTTGAGTTCTCGTAGGCGAGATGTCTGATTTCGTCCAACTCATATAGATGTATCAATCTCCTTTCGACAACTGATTTGATGTTGAAATTGAAATGATTGATTGCCCATTCAGCCTTGTGCTCGAGCTCCATCGGAAGATGGCATGCTTTCCCATAAAGCAAATGGAATGGTGTAGTCCTGAGAGGTGTCTTGAAAGCTGTCCTATAAGCCCATAGTGCATCATTCAACAGAAGAGACCGATCCTTCCTCGTCTTCCCAACTGTTTTCTCCAAGATCTCCTTGAGTTGACGATTCAAAACCTCAACTTGTCCACTAGTTTGAGGATGGTAAGGAGCAGCAACGCGATGTTGAACACCATATTGCTTGAGAAGCTTGGCAAAGACCTTGTTGATGAAGTGTGAGCCACCATCACTAATGACTACTCTCGGAACTCCAAATCTTGGGAAAATGATAGTCTTGAACATCTTAAGTACCACCGAGGAATCATTTGTAGGACTAGCTATAGCCTCCACCCACTTTGATATATAATCCACCGCAACCAAGATGTATTTGTTGTTGTAAGAAGATGCGAAAGGACCCATGAAGTCAATTCCCCAACAATCACACACTTCCACTTCAAGGATGAAATTCTGTGGCATCTCATATTTCTTGCTGATTTTCCCTTTCCGTTGACAAGCATCACACTTGGACACGAACGCATGAGCATCATGAAACATTGTAGGCCACCAAAACTCGGCTTGAAGAACCTTGGAGACCGTCTTGAAGGTTGCAAAGTGGCCACCATAAGCTGAACCATGGCACTGGAAAAGCACAGCCTCGACCTCAATATCAGGTAAGCAACGGCGAATGATGCCATCCTTGCAATGCCGGTACAAGTAAGGCTCGTCCCAAAAGTAGTGCCTTATGTCGCGGAGAAATTTCTTTTTATTATAACCTGAAAATTCTGCTGGAGGTTTCTCTGCGGCAAGGTAGTTAGCTATTTCAAAAAACTAAGGAGCGGAAGAGGCACTTACAGCGTTTACATCGACAAAAGGAGTGAAATGTGTGTCTGCCTCGTCTGGGTGTCAATTGACACTCAGGTAGGGATCGACACCCTTTGCAAAAGCTCTGTTCTCGGCTCTGTTTTCACGTGGTGTCGGTCGACATTCTCAGTAGTGGCGATCGCCACTGCTCTGATTCGCACCAAGTCTGTTTGCATCATGACTGAAATCATGTTCACATGCTCCTCGGGTAAGCTGTCGTGTACGGACACTTCCTCATCAATCCTAAGCCTGGATAGATGGTGAAAAACTCCATTCTCAATCCTTTTCTTGTCTTTCACTTGGATATCGAACTCTTGAAGCAAAAGGACCCATCGAAGCAAACGTGGCTTTGAATCCTTCTTGTTCATGAGGTACTTGAGCGCGGAATGGTCTGTATGGACAATCATACTCGATCGCACCAAGTATTGTCTGAACTTCTCAAAAACAAAGACCATGGCGAAGAGTTCCTTCTCAGTTGTGGTGTAGTTCTTTTGAGCATCATCCAACGTACGGCTAGCATAATAGATGGCATGGAGTTTCTTGTCTTTCTTTTGGCATAGCACAGCTCCAACAACATAGTCACTTGCATCATACATCATTTCAAATGGCAAGGTCCAATCCGGTGGTGGAACAATGGGAGCACTCACCAATGCCTGCTTAATCTGTTCAAATGAAGATAAACAATCAGCATCAAAAGCAAATTTGACATCCTTATAGAGTAGGGTGGTGAGTGGGCGGGCTATTTTGGAGAAGTCCTTGATGAATCTCATGTAGAAACCGGCATGTCCAAGGAAGCTTCACACTTCTTTCACGTTCGTAGGAGGCTTGAGGCTTGTCATGACTTCAATCTTTGCTTTGTCCACTTATATACCATCTTTAGAGACCTTGTGACCGAGAACTATTCTACCATTCACCATGAAGTGACATTTTTCCTAATTGAGTACCAAGTTCTTCTCTTCACATCGATGTAGGACTTTGCAAAGATTGGCCAAACAATCATCAAATCAAGAGTCGTAGACAGTGAAGTCGTCCATAAAGAGCTCCATAATGTCCTCAATCNATCATCAAATCAAGAGTCGTAGACAGTGAAGTCGTCCATAAAGAGCTCCATAATGTCCTCAATCATGTCCGTGAAGATGGACATCATTGTTGGAAAACTGACCTATCCTAACCACTTAGGGACTATCAGGTTTCCA